>CAJUYH010002550.1:11395-32055 GCA_910591685.1 Galerucella tenella
AAATGCAAATTTGTGCACTGTTGAAGATGTCCTTCAATTATTGCGTCATGTTTATGTGTTGGGTATAGCTGGAGATATTCGTAGAGACGCAGGTATGATGAACGAGTCAAATATAATAGAGTCCGCATCTTGGGTTCATCCAGAGGATTTTACTTCAAAGAAAATCACTAATAAAGTTATTCAACAAATACAAGATCCATTGGCTCTGGCAGCCAATGCATTACCCACATGGTGCGAGGAATTAGCGAGAAGTTGTCCATTCCTATTGCCATTTGAGACTCGACGTTTATACTTTAGTTGTACGGCGTTTGGTGCATCACGATCAATAGTTTGGCTCCAGACGCAACGTGATGCTGTATTAGAAAGACAAAGAGCACCTGGACTTAGTCCACGTCGTGATGACAGTCATGAATTTCGCGTTGGTCGTTTAAAGCATGAACGTGTGAGTGTGCCACGGAGCGAAAATCTGCTTGATTGGGCTGAGCAGGTTCTCAAGGTACATGCCAGTCGAAAAAGTATCCTTGAAGTGGAATTCATAGGTGAAGAAGGAACTGGTCTTGGTCCAACCCTAGAATTTTATGCGCTTGTTGCCGCTGAATTACAACGAAAAAATTTAGGTCTTTGGCTGTGTGATGATGAGGATCCGTGTGAGGAGCATGTTTGCCCATCTGATGAACAAGTCCGACCACCAGGATATTATGTAACTAGACCAAGTGGTCTTTTCCCAGCGCCATTACCTCAAGAATCTGAAGCATGTAATCGTGCGGTCAGATACTTTTGGTTTTTAGGTGTTTTCCTTGCGAAAGTTCTTCAGGATAATCGACTTGTAGATTTACCCCTATCTCGATCATTTTTAAAGCTCATGTGTCGAGGTGATATCACTAACAATGTTAATGAACGTATTGGATTGACGGTTGTAACACAGGAAAGCATGTCATCAAGTATGGCAAGCAGTTTTATTTCCGAGGAAGGTGAACAGGAGGATTTTGTTTCAACATTAGAACCTAGACCATGGTATGATGGTATTTTGAACATTGATGACTTGGTATTAATTGATCCTGTACGCGGTGAATTTTTAAAAGAAATTCAAAGTTTGATGAACAAACGTGAAAGAACGATATCCGAAGGCTTTTCATCTTCTGATGAAGATCCACTTTGCATTAATTATCCGTCCGGTACATCTGTTGCTATTGAAGACTTGGCTTTAACTATGTCCTATTCGCCAGGATCTGAAACATTTGGGCACAAATATGTCGAGTTAGTTGAACATGGTGCAGATATATCTGTCACTATTGAAAATGCACGAGAGTATGCAGAGTCAACAATTAATTATTGTCTAAATCGTGGTATTACTCGGCAAATGGAGGCATTTAAGTCTGGATTCTCTAATGTGTTTCCGATGGAAAAACTGCATGCATTCAGTCCTGAAGAAGTCAGAGCAATGCTCTGTGGCGAACAAAATCCTCATTGGACACGTGAGGATTTACTGAATTACACTGAACCTAAACTCGGATATACTAGAGAGAGGTAGAGTATTAACTGATTTATAGATTCATTTGCTTATTTATTTATGTATTTCATTTGTACTCCATATCTATATATCTGTACTATATTTTATATTTTAGTCCTGGATTCCAGAGATTTGTCAATGTACTTTTGTCATTAACTGGACCAGAAAGAAAGGCGTTTCTCCAATTTGCCACGGGCTGTTCCGCATTGCCACCTGGTGGTTTATGCAATTTACATCCAAGACTGACAGTCGTACGAAAAGTTGATGCTGGCTCCGGTGGTTATCCATCAGTGAATACCTGCGTGCATTATTTAAAATTACCAGAATATCCAACAGAAGATATACTTAAAGAAAGACTATTAGCGGCAACGCGTGAGAGAGGTTTCCATTTGAATTAATCTTGCAAAAAATATTTGAAAGATGAAAATAATTATTGATATAAGCATTAAACTATGCTATATTGGGCGTTATCGAGGCGGTGAATCAAGTTTTCGCAAAGCTTGCATTATGATCTCATCGTTCTAATGAAATAATTTGTAACTACGGCCTCTCAATGATTTCACGTACAAGAATGTTGAGCTGCAATGTGAGAATCACGAGAAAAAAAGATACGATGTACTATCTCAGTGGTAATGACACTAGCAATTGACAAGATACTTATGTCAAAATCATTTTTCTCATGTGCTTTTCATACTTTTGCTCTCACCCACTTTTCTCCTACTATATTTCTTTATTCTTAACCAAATTCCTATTCTGAACCGAAACAAGAAAGTGTTGAAATAGAATATAAAAACAGATAATAATCCACGTGAATCTAAATTAAACACTGATATAATCTCGTTATTTATTATTATATTATTTTTTTCTAAGTAAAGTCAATTAAGTAAACGATTATTGTCCTTCAGTTTTTCTGGAATTACGGAGTTATATTTGGTCAGTTTCCATATACAAATATGATGAGCATGCTAGTGATTGTTTATACGAACCTCAATTTTTTTTCTCAATAATCACTTATTACATATATTTTAACACTGGATAGATCTTACACAAATCACAGGACCAATGTATATCATATAATCAAAGTTGAAATATCGTATCATTGTAAACCAATGATATCTCTAGAATATTTGCAGCCCTAAAATATCTCAGAGGCGAATTTTGTCTGCTTAAATATTACCATTTTTATGATTGAAAAAATTTTGTTACTGTATTTTCGCGATAGCAAGTGAGAATAATTCGAAATTCCTTAAGATTTCCTTCCATCCACAGACAATTAACTCATCGACCAATGATTGTTATTCTCATGTGCGTTTTTGTTTCTTGTATACGTATATATTCAAAAATCATGATCAGATGGATGACGACAGTGCTCGATAAATAATTGTATTTTTAATGCGAATAGATGCAGTAATTCTTATCAGTCACTTGATTGTCTTTCCTTTTCCGTCATGTGCTACGTTTATTTATGGCAAATGGAAAGACAAGAAAACAGACAAACGAAAATAACATGAAGAATTTATTCAACAGCAAAGCGCTGATTTTATTATACTCAATTATAGTAGTATCGGTATTGTTTATGGCATCATTGAAATTACAGTCCATTTTGTGATGTTCAGAAAACAATAATACTTAATAAGAATATATCAGTTCTTTAATTGGATGTCTAACAACATCGCAGTGAATCTAAACCGAATGCAGACAGTGATTTAAATCTTTATTTCTCAAACAGAAAAAAAGACTGCATGTACGAAGCAGATATGCATATATGTACGATAAGATACTTAATTCTCACCTGATGATTATAAATGAATAGAGAAGGGAACGAAGAAGAAACAAAAGTTTAACATACTTTTAATAGAGTTTAGAGGGAAAAAATATAAAAGATAATATAAATGGCAAAGGAGAAGAGTAATAACGATATTGACGCGAGGAAAAATAGTTACTATTACTGTATTATAAATTATTATTTAACTTTTCGGGGAGAAAAATAAAAAAAAATTATGTTAAATGTTATTTTTACGTTCACCTTTTACTAAATATCTTCCTTTACATATCTTTGTGCTATTTATTGCAATAAGGTTTTTTTTACAATTTCTGGCACAAACATTGCCATATGCTATATGTATCCATATATATAATTATATCTATTTATATTATTAACTCATCGTGGATGTGACAAGTAGATTTCATAATTTACACCTGGGGCCGTAAGTGGTTTCAATGTTATTATTGTAATGTCGATTAGATAGTCACGGCTTGAGAACTTGACGAGCTTCCTCACGTTCCTCTTCAAGTTCTTTCGCAGTAATATTCAATTTGGATCTCGCAAAATCGTTGATTTCAAGTCCTTGAACAATACTGAATTTATGATCCTTAATAGTCACAGGAAAAGAGAATACAATGTCTTTTGGTACTCCATAGCTTCCATCAGACACAACACCCATTGAGACCCATTGGCCAGGCTTGGTGCCGACAAACCAATCTCTCATGTGATCACCAGCAGCTTTGGCAGCAGACATAGCCGATGACATCTTACGTGCAGCAATAACTGCAGCCCCACGCTTCTGAATTGTCTCCACAAATACACCGTTCAACCAGGTATTGTCATTAACTGCTTGGGGAACCGGAACCATTCCCTTGTCAATTGCCGATAAATCAACTAAGGCATGGGCGACATCGGGGTACTGTGTTGAACTATGATTACCCCATATAATCACATTTTTTATTTGATAAACCTATTGATTAAATAGAAAATTCCTATCAATATTCATTTATTGCAATCAGTATTGCACGAATGTATTTTACAAATCGAAAGTGGCTTATTATTTAAAATATAAACGTCGCTTACTGGAACCCTCAGATGCAATGCTAAAGCAGCTTGAGCACGATTTTGATCCAATCTTGTCATAGCCGTGAAATTTTCTTTTGGAATGCTAGGAGCATAGTGAGAGCAAATTAAGGCATTGGTGTTTGCTGGATTACCTACAACCAAAACCTTAACATCTTTGCGAGCAAATTTGTCCAATGCTTCACCCTGATCTTTAAAAATATTTACATTCGCAGCTAGAAGATCTTTACGTTCCATACCCTGTTTACGAGGCATTGCGCCGACTAGAAAGGCAGCACTTGCATCCTTGAAGGCGACCGAAGCTTCAGCGGTGGGAAGAACTTCTACAAACTCATGCAAAATTATTCAATGGGATTCACATTACTTTTGAGCAGAGATGCCAGTTCGTGGGAAAATGCCATATACATATGCCCCACGATTTGGCATTTAGTACAGTAATAGTGCTATCCCTGTGAGGGAAATCAACTGCCACGATCTAGCATCACTGATTTCAAGTTGTGACTACAGTACCTCTTAAAAGCGGAAATGCCAAATCCTCGAGTTCCATCACTACTCCGTGAAGAACATCCATCATCGGTTTAATATCCAGCAGTCGCAGATTGATGAGTTGCTCTGAACCAAATACAGAACCCGAAGCCAATTGATACAGGAGAGAATATGCGATTTGTCCAGCAGCACCAGTAACCACTACATTAATTGGATCTGCCTATTTCAAATACCAACATTTTTTCTTTAATCTCGTACATCAGGTATATCAATCATTTTCAAAATATCTATATTAGAAATGATTCGATTTATCTTTGCCTTAATTTAAGTTTTCATTATAACACGAACAATTAATCCAGAGACAAGGTCAAGTAGAGGTTGAATCAGCGTTAAAGTATTGAATCGCAAAGTACTTCCAATATTCCAATTTTCCATTGAAAAAATAGATACACAGTGCAAGGTAGAAAATCGGATGTTTAATTTACTTACCATTATAACGTTTTTATTGTTTTCTTGTAATCGGCACTGAAAATTGGAAGTAATGTTGCGAATTTCAATTTTTCGAGTGAAATGCGTATATACGTTATGCTGTGATAAAAAAAATTAACTATAATTCTCAGTTTTCAGTCGTCACCACGCAACTGGAAAAATTAAAATGGCGTCGATTATGGTATACTCATGTATATATACAATATACCATCCAATATTACATTATTCAGTGACTGATTACTTGGAAAGCCATCTTGTTGATATGATCATATATTGCCGATGACGGTGCTCATGAGATTGCGCCTGAAATATTTGTAAGTTTGCAACTAACCAAAGGAAACACATTCTGTACATATACCCTCGTCAACAATAGTTCTTAAAAAAGGTATCGCACGATAGTCGATAGTCCTGTATCACGAACTACTGTTAACGCGGATACATGCTATACAACAAATGCTGCTAATATTGGAGTTACTCCATTGGCATGCCATGTATTTATTGGACTTGTACATGCATGGATGTGGATATATAAAGGAATGCGATAGAAAATCAGAGTCATTACATCATGTAAGGCGAGAAGCGGTGACGTCCTCCTTGGATATTAACAATTGAACATTCATGGTGAATATAGTATGGATGTATTACTTTTGACTTGTAATGAACACAAGAAACAACCAAGAGAATGAAAAAAAACTAAGACGGTCTCTTTAGTTATAAAATACAATGTAAGCAGTACTCCATCTTTATCATCTCCATGTTCTTCTTACTTCGACAGTTGTTTTGAAAGTCTTCAAATACTTTGTGTCATTGGCACAGACGTTAACACTAAAGGTGATATATTCATCGCCATCATATTATAAAGAGGAAGTTTAGAAATTACTGCAAGTACTGGACGTAGATATTTCAAAGGAAAGTGTAAGACTTTTTCGTGTTGAAACACTAAAATATGAATGTAAATTGAACACGAAATGTCATGCTATTGTCGATTCCCGATCATATTTATACAGCATACATTCTTTAATAGTATAACAATAATTCTTTCTCCAATGTATATTTAATAATGATAATTTGGCTTAATTAAAGGAATGATAAAATATAAATGTACATTTTTCCATTTTTCAACATTTGTTTTATAAAATATTCACAGTAACTTTGTTTACAATAAATATATGGAAAATATCTGGGTATAAATTTTTCTCCATTTCGTTAAGGCAATCCGAAATTTTGTCATTCCATTACAGTTATTATATTGAATGGGGATGAGAAGTAATATATGTAAATAGATGTGTTTGTAATTTTATAGAGTTGCATCAGGATGCCTCTCCATTATCATACCGACACCCTATGAAAAAAAAAGTATGTGTGTAAAACCTATCGTTGATTGTTGGAAAATATTAATTTTTCATCCGACTAAATATTGGAAAGTGAATGAATTATAATATTACCTGGCCACCAGCAGCGCAGGCAGCAATTAGTCCAAACTGCTCATTCTCCTTAATCAATCGATTGGCAGTATGCGACGCTAATCGTATTCCAGTCGCAGCAAATGGATGACCAATTGATAATGAACCTCCCCAAGCATTCCACTTTTTTAAATCAGGCCTCCCAACTTTACCATTACTTCTTTTAAGATACTGCTGGGCAAACCAGTCAGAGTCTAAAGCCTTCAAGTTTGCTAAAATTTGTGCCGAAAAGGCTTCATGAACTTCCCAAACACCAATATCGGTGAGTGATAATCCAGCTTTTTCCAAAACCTTGGGAATGGCATAAGCTGGACCAAGCAATAATTGATCAACTGGATCTTGTGAAACATAAGAGAAATTTCTCAGATAGGCCTTGGGCTTAAGACCAAGTTGTTTGGCTTTTTCTTCAGTCATTATTAATCCTGCTGATGCACCATCAGTTAAAAATGAAGCATTTGCTGCAGTAACCGTACCATGAGGCTTGACAAATGCGGGCTTTAATTTAGCTAAATTTTCAGATGAGGAGACGCGAATTCCATTATCTTTTTCAACTATTTTGTTGATATTTGGCACCTTAAATGGTACTAAGTCTGTTAAATTTCCTTGCTGCTGCGCTTGTTGAGCGAGGGTATGCGATCTTAATGCATATTCATCTTGCTCCGCTCGAGATACACCAAATGCAGCAGCCAAACGATCCCCACTGTGGCCCATTGTCTCACCAGTCGAAAATTCCGCTACAGCTGGCAACTATTAATATTTTCTTATTAAAAATTGCATAAAAATTATATTGGTAAAAATCAAAATATTTTTTATCTTTCGTACTGACTTACATCAGGTGTAAAATGTCCAGGACGAATGTTAGTGACGAGAGATAATGTTTGAGGAAGAGACTTAGCTTTGGATGCTTTTAACATAAGATTTCTCATAGGACGACTGTGTCTTATGGGTAGATCTGACATGAATTCAACACCGCCCGCAACAATGACATCGTAAGCACCACAAGCAATTAATCCCATTGCAGAGGTAATTGCTGCATTGCTACTAATGCATGCCATTGTAACTGTATGTCCAGGTGTCTTGTTACTAAAACCAGCTGCAAGCGCTGATTCACGAGCAATATTTGAAGTTTTTACTTCTTGTATGACTGTTCCATAAATAATATAATCAATCATTTCCTTGGGGATATTGGTTCTTCTCTGTAAGGAACTATTCAATTTAATGATTAATATACCAGTTGACACTTTCTAAATCGCAATGATAAGGAGTCTTACAGTAATGTATGTGTCGCTAGATCATGGGCCATTAGTTTACTGTATTCAGTTCCAGAAAGTAGAAACGGTGTTCTCACGCCATCAATAAATACGATGTTTTTACTTGCTGGATTATTAGACTTTGTTGCATAGGTTTTGCAATCATTCGAATCCAATGTAGGTGGATATAGAAGTCCTACTACATTAATAATGTAATTATATATTACTGTGGTCAATAATAATTTTTACTACATTAATAGACAATCAGAATCTTATCACGTATATCTAATTGTACAGAAAGTCGAACATTATATGGACTTTGATCCACTGTCTGTCATCCCAGAATACATAACAATCACTTGAATTTATAACTATTATCGTGATCACAAACTAAAAACATTGAATATAATATGGCTTAAATGCCTAATTTTGTTACCTCGAGAAATTGTCTTTTGATTCAATCGTAAAATATTCCTTGCGATGAATATAGACATGTTTTTTGTATTATTGTTCCGAAGGTTTCGTACGAACGTTTTCACTGCTTTTATTAATCGCACAGTTGATATGTATAAATATATATAGGAAATCTCGATTAAGATCGCAGCGCCACAGCGGCCAGTTTTAAAACTGACCAGAGTGATATAAACAATTGAGCCCACATTATTTTGCAAATGTGAGCTCGTGAGTTTTTATTGAAAATCTGTTATTTTGCACAAATAACATAAGCAACACAATAACAATAGATAAGTTTAATTTAATTTGAAAACGATTTGATTACCGTCAACTTTCAGGTGACGTAGTATAGTTGTCGAAAAGTAAATTTACTTTCTTGATTAGACCTATCAATCGCAGGTAGTTTTACAAAAAAAATAAATAGGATAATAGATTCTTTTGTGATCACTAGCGGTTTTTGTGAAATACTTGTTCGACATCAGGTTAACTGCATTAATTTTCTGTCCAAACTATTTAAAAACTACTGAAATCTTTTAAGAACCGCCAATTTTCTACGGGTAATTCTAAAATTGCACTTGATACAAAAAACTCGAGACAAGCATGGTATAAGGAGCGGTAATTCCGATCAACAGGCTCTCAAATTTATGAAATAATTACCTACAGAAATAGCAACAACTGTGGAAAAAACCAGAAATACTTTTTTCCAAAAAATGTACTGGTTCCTGATATGATACATGGCATTGAACACGAACGGAACGCGTGAAAATATTTTGCAGAGTATACCAAACTGGATATTCGATAACTTAGTTTTCTTGTCCCATATAATAATCCATGCTTGGAATATTCTCCGAATCCGGTTGTTATGGGACTTGAGGGAGAAGCTATCACACTTTTGGAAATATAATGTCCTTACCTTATTTGGAAATAACTAGCAGTCTGTTTATTCCTTTTTTGTTTTTATATAGAAATGATAACTTCGAAGATATTCTATAAAAACTCCCCTACCTTGTACTTCAAAATGAAGAATATTATCTAAAATCTAATCACAAATATTTCAGCCAAGTTTAATTAGGAATGTCGGTTTTGGACGGGCCTATTTGTTATTTTGTAATATTTTGCTCGTTCAAGTATAGTTTTAAAATAGTTGAGGTCCATTTTAATTTAGAGTTTTGTAAATCATTTCTGTTTGTAAAGAAAAATTTTTTACGTATATGGTATGTCAAATTTGTGACAAATAAACAGATTCTTTTTTTTCAGTAAACAGATTTATTCTTTGTATTTCATCCCATTAGATTGTTCACAAATAAAATATGTTCTTAAACTTAAATTACATTAATTTCTTATCTACAACCTTGTAAATTCAATACTTCTTATTTTTATTGTAACTGAATCACTTCATAAATTTATTGTCAGCTAATATTGGGCTTGACAAATTTGTTACCGCACAAACTACTCTGAATATATGATCAATGTGAGACATTAAAGTAGTCTGCAAACTTTCGGATACAATTTGAAAAGTTTTGGTTTCTTGTTTCAATCTTTTCTTTTAAGTTTGAAGTAACTGATGACTAATTAATAAAGATTTCCTTACTTTTCAGCACAATAAACAAACAAATTACGTATGTCCTATGTTAAATGTCAAATTGTATGTCTTTCTCGAAGATGCTCAAAAAATCCGCTAGAGGTCAGGGTTTTTACAAAGTTGCCTATACATATTTCCACGCACTATTTAGTTTCTTAGTACAATACGATAAATGGAGCAGTCAAAGACGTGACAGCATTGACCAATGATGTGTATGAAGAGTGACATCAAGCGCGGGTAAATTTGAACTCATGATCTCAATGCATTGATCAAGGTCATGTCGACTGAAGAATGTATTCAAAAAGTTTATTTAGAATTTAATTTACTGTAATTTATTGTATACAGAATTACTATCAAATCAGTTTATTGGAAGATCGTATATGTGAATTTTATATACAAATGGGGTGCATGGTGTGTGTTGTATGATTATTGTCGACAAATGTATGGGAAACAGATAAAATTCAATTAAAAGAAAAATAAAATACATGGTCACGATATATCATCATATGAGCTAAACAATATGCTGTAGATATACCAACCGGCAAATATAAATGATTAAATTATTCAGCTGCTAATTTTGTCTCACATAAATACGATCATATTTTCGGCAACATTAAAAAGTACTTTTCATACATCGTATACTGATAGAATTTTTTTCCTGAATCCAAGTAAAAAAAAAGTCACATGAAAAGTTTTTGTCGGTATTTAAATAAAAAATGTTCTTATAGCAAGTAAGTTTTCTTCTTCTACGTAGAAAAATTACTAGCATTGTCAAGCTTCAACGATGTAGAAGTAAATCTTTTACTTATAGTGAGAAATTATTCTACTTAAAATTAGTGAAAAATTACGCTTAACTCGAGAAAAAAATTATACGGTCACTTTTTTAGTATAGTTCTTCTCTTAGTGTATGAATTTTATTTTTTATGGGCGTTTGTAGTTTTTGATTAGCCGTTATTAAATTAATATATTCAGCGAAATTTACGTTAATCGATATGAAGTTGCTGCCAGTAATACGATATCTATTTATGGTCAACCAACTAATAACTGTAACGTTTACACTCATAATCCAATTTGTTGCATTCGCCAAAGTTTTGTATCTAATTTCTTCCCCGAATTGTCCTTATTGAAAATACGCAAAATCCACATCAGCTATACTATTGATTAGTCCAATCGTTGAAAATCTTATTATTACATTGTAATATTTATAACATAATTCACATAAAGATATCCCTTGGCAATACATATACAAATAATGAATGAATCTAATATGAACGTACTTATCGGTGTAATAAGCCTATATAAGCAAGTTTTGCATATAATATATAAATATGGACATGGTGTATTTCTATGTACGAATACGTACACATTCGTATATTTATATGTAAATATGTATAGTGGGATATTATTGTAACCGATGGATATTGCGTCGATGAAGTGAAAATAATCATATGTATATTCGATGTTTGTCAATAATTGCGACATGTGTGTAATGTGAATGCAAAACTTTGTCGGTCAGACTTTTATACGTATCGACAAATATATATATACCTATATATATTACATTGCATCGGATAGCAACACATACATTTGAATATATTAATAGCATAACACAGCAAGTATACATGGATACATTCAACATTTTATGTATTCATTTGCGGCATACACACATTGTTTTGCATTATCAAAATAATATTCACTCGTAAATATTGTGCTCATTCCATTATGGTCATTGATTAGATGACTCTCTATTTGTCAATGATAAATTTATTGATTCGGTATGAAATCGAAAAATACTAATGCCTTGTTGATCTCATTTTCTATGAGCATGAAAGATATATTAAAAAATTTGCATTGAATCTTAATACATTTTAATGAACAATCTATATAAAAAACGTGAGGTAATAACATAAATTATGAATTGTCAATGAATGTTTATCGATATATGAATTGAATAAGAACTTTTGACCTATCTTCAACAATCAATTCACTCTATTTTTCTATGCAATCATATCACGTTGATAACTATAAATAAATCAACATGAGTTTGAAAATATTATAACCAGCATTATTGCGACATTCAGAGAATGGATTATTTTATTTTCCTTCAGACCACTAATAAAATAGAATCTATAATGTGACTACCAGGCAATAGAGTTGAACATGTATTAATGTATGTATGCATACAATGTGTCAACAATTATCGTACGCTTCATATTGTCCCTGCACATATATCGTCCATGTCCTTATACCATCAAAGCTATTCATGAATATAAACAATGGCGTTAAATTCTTACACGCATTCACAGCATTAAATATATCATGCTTTTTTTCCTCGATTTGACAGTATCTTTTTTTTATTATTCTTATTTTTTCTACTGCATATTTTTATCTAATGTCTACGTACACACATATCATTAATATTTCTCGTGGATACTGTGCATCCTCGCAAATATTCGACATCTTTTTGTTTCTCTGACTCACACCGTAAATGTGTTGCGACGTCTTTAGGTATAGAATTCAGTGCCAATATGTGTCGGCACTCCACCCCAATATGCACCGCGTGCTTCTCGTATATTTATATATCATTTTATGTATAATGCAAACTCGAATCATGCTATGCGTGAGCACGTTACGTCGACGAATAATCTGCGTTTCAATGCATACTTCATTTTATTTCTCCTTCAGAATATGAAGCACAATTCACAATAGCTCAGCTGTTCAATAGCGAAAATATGATGATGAAATTGAATCAAATTCAAGAGTATAATTGGGATCATTTATATTGCAACACAAAAAAATCTCCGAGTTCAAATGTTGCATGAATGGAAGCATTTTATTATGGAATGTACATATACATGACATAGCCATACAAACACGGCTGACTATTTGCATCGCTAACACTCGTCAGTGTTTATGACAATGCATCAACAGAATTCATTGTCATGTTTAATATATCCACATGTCATAGGCTAATTAGCGATACCCTCAAAATTTCAGAACAAATAATGAAAATAATAATCGCAAATTTCTAGAAAAGCAATTGCAGTACACATTTAATTATTATTTCGATTCACTACAAATGTAAGTTATGGATGAGTGTTGAGGTTTTCAGTAACAATCCTCCAAACACTAATAAGTTATTAAGTTTTTTTTATTGCTTCCTAAAAAAATGCAAATCGATGGTTACGCCACTTAGCCTATGATATGTCAATATTCAGTATGAAGGTGTATTAAAATTTTGTTATTTCTATTTCCACTTCAGATCATATAAAAGAGTTTATCTATTTGTGACCAAAACAAATGTATCAACTATACTAATAATTTTCTACTATATATGTAATATACATATGGAATAAAATGTATTACGAACACTGCGTTTTTTCTCCAACCCTCCCATACTTTGTATTTTGGACTTTTGAACATGGCGATTTGAAATAAATAATTGCAACTATTGCATGAATGCAATATTAGACATTGATAGGAAATATGAAAAATTTCTATTTCACAAACTCAAACATTAAGTATTAATTATCTTAGGTCTTTTATCAAAAAAACTGAACTCAATTATTTAAGTTCCGTTATTCTGTTTACAATTAATAAAAAATGTTTCATTAAATTCGTATTTGTCAAAATATAATAGTGCAAGAAAAAAATGTCAGAATTTCTATTTTTTTTTAATATTTAACTTACTTTAATTTCAAAGTTACAATTACAAAAGAACATAAAATTGAAACAATTTTCGCTGATAATGTCGAGAGACAATTGAAATTGGACAAAAACCATAAGATGAATTTTTCGCTTAGTCAAAAAATAGCAGTGTTATAGATAAAATTATTGGAATTGTTGTTTGTTTTTCGAAATGTTTTTCCATCATGAATATTGCGGGTCGAGTTTATGTTTATGTGAACCTGCTCTTGCGAATTTGCAATATATGTTTATACATATCTATGAAAAGTTCCTCAGAACCATTCCAAATGATATTTTGGATCGTGGGCCCAAAAATTTATTTATACTACAATACTCGAATGTATACATGAGTGAATCATCATAATTGGGAGAAATGGTACTTATTGGCATTGTTATGCCAAATATTATTTCAAGTTACCTATTTGTTCTACATATTGGAGGATGAACGAAATATGAGTTTGCAAAACGTAAAAAAATATGAAAAATTGAATAAATAAAAAAACGACCAACATTCCATCGCGATTGTAGTTTGCGCGCGCATCATATTCGTTATGTTTGCATCTAAATCAGACGTTAGCTGATTCCGTATTTCTCTTGTAAGCCCACGTAATAAGATTTCATATGTCATACACTGTATCCACCGAATCCTCTCCTTCAAGTCGTTCTGGGAAGGAAGGAAGTTTGGACGTACTGACAGTGCACGCAGCTTTTATATTATTCAATATGAAATAACAAAAGAAAAAATTGTTGAAGTGTGAGGTAGATGCAATATTATATCCAATGTGGAAAGACACAACTGGACAAATGTTACAATCTTGATGTCAATGTCTTATGATTGAATAAATTGTAATGTTTTTATACATAGATTACGTGCATTGCATTAGATATGGGTATGTTTCGGGGCGTAGAAAATTCAATTTCATATATATGTACCAAAACTATATATATAATACATAATAATAGCGATGATATGGCGCACGCGCGTATATTTCCCTCTTTACCGCACCTGAGCGGTGATCCGTGCAATGAACGCTGTCATGTTATTCGCATATAGTACATAAGTATCGTATGGATGATAACGTGCGTGTCGTCGCCACAGTGGCGGAGTGGCGGCAGCGGCTGGTACGTAAGCTATTTTGACGGGAAGGTCACATGACTAGACACTCGGCCGACCGACACGGCGCACACAACCACCACCATCACAAATGCCTCGTTGCGTGCTACCTCGTCCCGCAAACATCTCGCCTACCGTCAACTCGTTCATCGGGTAGTTCACTCATGTACATGCACATATGCGTATAAACCCAGGTACACTCTCTAACACAAAGTCGTATCAGACGCGCCGGTGCGGTGGGGGGTATCGCCGTGTCGTCGACAACGTGGCGGAAGAGGGATGGTGGGGCGATGGGGAAAACATCGCGTTCAGATTCAGTAATACAACGATAAAGAGAGAGTAAACAAGAGAGAGAAAGAGAGACAGCGACCTACACAGATGCAAACAGTTCTTTTATTGTACATACATACATGCATGCATACATATATACACTTGTATAAATTCGAGGATGTCCCTATATTACACACCCACGCGCGCACACATAGACACGCACACACATCAGTAGATACATCGTATCACACATGTAAATATTGAACGAATTGAGTATTATATTGTCATGTTAGTTTTCTCTCGCTACTCCCCGTTATATCGCATTTTGCCCGTTGTACACCGCCGTCATGCCGCGCCATCTTGCGTCGGTTCTCACGCACACAAGTTCGCGAGCTGCGAAACGCACGCCCGTATTATATCCGAGAATAGTGGAGAACTCAGCCGCCATGTCATGTTTACTCGCACTCACTCAATTCATTCTATACTCTTGTCTCTTGACACTCTGCAATATCCACTCGATAAGAGTGAAAGAGAGGGAAAATTTTGTATTCTAACGTACGTGAGTGCTAGTATTTAAGTGTTGGTAAGGGACAGGGAGAAGAGAGAAGAAGAAAAGGTGAAAAACTGATAGATGGCGCAGAGCTAAAAAGCGGCAAAAAGCAGAAGACTGTGTGACGGAGAGAGAGAGAGGACAGAATAGGCATTGATGGGCATTGAGTGTATTTAGGAGAGGCGAAGAAGTAGAGTTGGCAAATAAAGCGCTGGTTGGCGCGCGCGCGAGAGTGTATGTGAACGAAAGGGGCCCCCTTGAGAGTGTGTTATTACATTGTATATAACTTTGTGCGTCTCAGAGAGAGAAGGCTCGGACGACTGGACGGATCGCGCTTGGCACTTTGCTGTGTGGCCCGACCGATTTAATCTTTTTTATTTTATTTATTATTCACAATATATATGTAAAAATATGCGTGAAGAAATCATCACAAATAGTGGTTTAGTATGTCGTGACGCGGGCACGATCAATATACGCCATTTGACCACGGTGTACCATGTAAATTGCATCAACGTCGACGAGTGAAAAGTGGGACGATATAAGAGTGAGATGGAATGAGAAAAAGAGGCAGCAAAAATAAAAAGATAAACGGGGAGAAAGAACATGATGTTTTAACGGTGAAGATGTGAGATATCTGTCATGCCAATGACGTGATAATTCTCTTGTTGTCTATTGTCGCTTATTCATTAGTAGCAATGTGTGTGTTAAATCATTGAATGTAAAAAACATTAGTGGATTGTATACGATTACTAACATAAGATAAAATATAATTGTGTATGTATATGTGATACCGAATGAAGAGATGGGTGCGCACACACACGCAGATTCTGAGCCAAGTTCAATTTAATCGGACGCAGTGTGCTACTGCTGCTGTTGTTGCTGTTGTTGCTGTTCTTACGATTATTGCTGTGTGCCCTGGTTTTGCTATCGTTCCCTGTTGTTTCTTCAATTTTTTATCTCTCAATGAGATGTATAGTAATAATTGGAGGTAGAAAAATAAAGAGAACGGCGATTTTAAATCAGACGGCGGATGGACGATCGTCGTACAGAAGCAAGCGACGATGAACGAGCGGGGATGGGCATGTGTCGTTTTGCCGTTGTGATTGTAACTCGGACTCGGTAGGCGTTCGAGGCCCCATGCGCCCAGGCCACCGACCCATACCCGTGACCGAGCCTTATTGTGGGTACACGAGTGTAGCCATAACTATAAACCCCGGCAAGGCGGGGGCCCCCCTCGCCCTAATGAACTGTGTGCTTGGAAGAGCGGAGGCCCCGTCGCGCGCGCACTCTTTCTCTCTTCCTTTCGCTTGATCGCGCTCTTCTTCGACTCTCTCCCCCTCCCCTCCCACTCTTTCTCCCTCTCCTTTTATCTTACTTGCTTCCTCGGCTGTTCGTTCGCCCGTTTGCGTGCGCGCGGGATTTAGAGAGAGAGTTCGTGTAGTTTGTGCTGAACCACGTTTCTCTTACCTTTCGACATGTTCAAGATCATTCGTAAGGTATAATATGTACCTGTGCTAAACACTCTCTGTAACCGTTTCAAAACTTATTCTATTCTTTTTAATATTCTTGGTTTTTAACTCACCGTAGTTCTATGCTCAATACGTAACCTTTTTATTCCTTCGTTTAATGTAGCCTAATGAATGTCCTAGTGGATTATCAGTCAGTAACAATTATATAGATAGGAAGAGGAAGAGAAAGAGAGTGTGGAAGTGCAAGAGTGTCTCTCTAAGTGTTTGATGAAAACTCGGAAATACGTCGGCGTGATTGTCGTCGTGTGCATTTATAAACGACGTAACATCGCATGAAAAGTCAACACATTGGAGAGTTTGAAAAACTATCGACGAAAGGATCCTAAACGTGAATGTAAAGACATTAGACGGAAGATTACAGGAAACCCAGAGTAAGCTGATAGAGAGTGCCAACGAGAAAGAAACAAACACAGAGGTCATCTGATGAGATGGACCGAGATCATCTCGGATTCACTTTTGATGTTACTGTTGTTGCTGTTGGTCCTGTTGTTGATGCTGCTTTGATTGTTGGCGTAACTGTTGGTACTACTATTGCTGTGATTGGTGCAGCAGTTGCTGCTACTGCTGCTGCTGCTGTATTTACTAGTATATTGGATACTACCTGTGTTTTAAGTGGATGTGATTTTCAGAACGACACGCATTCGTTTATCACCAGTTACTACTCAGTGTCGTACCAATTGAATAAAGTGCAGTACAATGAGTTTTGTTTCAAGATGTTCTTCATTTATTCATTTGTCATTTAAAATGGTGCTAATTATTGCGAACTGATTAACGTTTTGAAAACACATCAAGAGCCATAACACACTCTATCATTTTAGTTTTCAATACGTTCCATGTTAACTTATTTACACTTTAAACGTCTAAATTCAAGCAATACAATTTTGGTTTTATCACTCGTTAAAATTTTTTGATATAATAATGGAGACATTATTGCCAGCAAATAGTAACAATCAATCATATAGTCCACAACTCAAGACAGTATTGAAAACATATCAGTTATCAGCAGTTAAGAGTTTACAAGGACCAAGCTCAGCCCTATTGGGTATGGACTGTAAGGGACTACTGCAAGAACAACAGCCCTTCCATTTCCCATCCCTAAATCGTCCTGCCAACTGCATGGTTGATATCTGTCCTGATCAACAACAACAAACACCACATACAAATAAACAGTGCGAGAAAAATGGCGATAAAATTGAATCCACGATTGTACCTATGGTTATTTCCCATCATGAACATATTTTGGATCGTGTCCACGATGATTCGACTCATGATCCACAGCCAAAGCGTGTCAAGGCAGTTAGCGATAAGAGAGAAATGGAATTTCAAATACCCATCTTGACAGCATCTGATCAAAGTTGTTCTGAGAGATGTGAAACGTTGTTAGAGAATGAGAGAATATCATGTTTTGTTGTTGGTGGCGAAAGGCGATTGTGTTTACCTCAAATATTGAATACCGTATTACAAGATTTTTCGTTGCAGCAAATAAATCAGGTATGCGACGAATTACAAATTTACTGCTCCAGATGTACCCATGACCAATTAGAGGAGTTGAAGATATCTGGTATATTGCCACGAAATGCACCATCCTGTGGTCTTATTACCCAAACTGACGCGGAACGTCTTGTAAGTTCTCTTTTATTGCGCACCGATATTCACGAATTGCCATCATTACAAAATAAAGGTCATAATGGTCATCAACATCATCACCATAATCTTCATCATCATCATCATCATCATCAGGAACGCGTTGACGATAAGGATCACATTAAGAAAGTGACAATCGCCGAAACAGATGAATCAATAGCGCGATTCAAAGTTTATCATGAATGTTTTGGTAAGTGTAAAGGAATATTCGATGCCGATCTATTTGACTCTGAGGATTCGCCTTGCATTGAGTGTCTTGAATGCGGATGTCAATTTTCACCGCAACGGTTTGTGCGTCATGCACATCGACCATTGGAAAATCGCACGTGTCATTGGGGCTTCGACTCCACCAATTGGAGATCATATCTATTGTTATCGCGTGATCAGCCGCATTATAACAAGGTTGCCACGCTTTTCCGCAATTCAAAGGAGCGCTATCCACTACTAAACTTCAAGCGAAAAGCTTTGGAGGTAATTCATTTATTTGTACTTTTGTTTGTTTAACAGATAAAAGTAACAGCTATATATTTTATATTTTTTGATGGCATATGTCCACAATACTCTGAAAAATAACAGAAAAAAATGGCATTTTATCGAAACACAAATATAGCCGAAGAATATTTATACTAATATAAACACGCTTTTGACATCGTATATATGATTAGTTGTATCCTAATGTTTTTTTTACCATATAATTGACTATGATGTTTTAAAAAGAACAAAAAACCAATATTGCAGTTTGCAAAAACGTTACCAGTGAGACTGTTTTTCTATTCGTTACAGTTGAAACAGGATTCAGACAAATTATCTAAACGTGCAAAAAAAGAAATTGGACGTGATGAGTGTCTTGGTGTTTATGCTGGCGGCAATGGATTGGGGATATGCCCAATTACAACGACAAGCAGCGGTGCAAGTGGTGGAGGAGTAGGTGGCAGTGAGGGAGATCCGTATTTGCAAATGCAGTGGGCGGTCTTTGAGTTAGCGACACGTGGAGCATCTGCATTCAGACCATGGAATGCTGCAAATTCATGTAGACATAGAGATAGGTAAATATGCAAATAATAAAGTTATTATATGTCCATAGAAATCTTTCCTCAATTTAACACGTTGACTGCCAACTACTAGATAACTCGTAGATTGCGTTCTTTTCTAGGCAAAGACATTTCTGTTACAAAAGCCAACTACGAGATAATTCGTGAGACCTTTTTTTTCTAAAAAAAACACATTTTCTATGCTTTTTGATGATAACTATGCACTAGAATTAGAGTTTTTAATAATATAATATGATTAAATCAAATTGTGATTTTAGGCCAGATTTCTGAAAATTGCCGTGGCAGTTAACGTGTTCATAATATTTAAAACCTTTAAATGATTAATAATATGTTTTTTCTTCTACAATGTAGTTCACCATTGGTGCCTACGTATCT
This sequence comes from Galerucella tenella, assembly GCA_910591685.1. NCBI lineage: Eukaryota > Metazoa > Arthropoda > Insecta > Coleoptera > Chrysomelidae > Galerucella > Galerucella tenella. The sequence goes on from CAJUYH010002550.1 coordinate 31,698, forward strand.
CAGCCGTGGTCCACCAGTGTTGCAGCATCCAGAAAGAGTCGTTCCACTGTCAGAGTGTGAACGATTTGAGCCACATTTTCAACCAAACGTTGCCTTGGCGCCAATATCGGCATCTTTGATAACTCCTGTACCAGCGACATCAGCGCCGACATGTAGGCGACATTACCACGAACGACGTAAACACAATTCATTAAGCTCCGGTGAAAAAGTGGAGCCGATTGTTGTAAAAATTGAAAAACCATCATCCCCAACACCTGATGTGACTGATGATAGTTATTTATCACCATTACCTCCATCCCCTCCGCCACCGCCATCATCATCATCATCATCATCATCATCATCATCATCATCATCATCA
>CAJUYH010002551.1:0-39293 GCA_910591685.1 Galerucella tenella
GCAGTTGAATTTTACCGTTGCCAATGTTTAGCAATTGTTCGGAGAATACTAATGCCGATGAATCGTTTTGAAGTCGAACACGCATATTTATGGTTAGGCATAATTTCGTGACATTTCGCCATAGATGAGATTGTTTCAAACATGCGTTGATCTCGTCTGCATATGTGGCACGTGGAATGACCGGCAATGTCTGTCGGAAATCACCAGACAGCAGCAGCAAAGCTCTACCGAAAAGTCTCGAGTTATTATTCAGGTCTTTCAGCGTTCTATCGAGAGCTTCAAGTGAATGCTTGTGAGCCATAGTGCATTCATCCCAGATAATGATTTTGCATTTTCTCAAAACTTGAGCCATGCCAGAATGCCTTTTGATGTTACACATTGCGTCGGGTCTTGTGTGAATATTTAATGGCAACTTGAGTGCTGAATGTGCAGTCCGCCCACCATCAAGTAGAGTTGCTGCAATGCCTGATGACGCAATGGCTAATGCAATATGATTTTGTGATCGAATGCGCGCAAGTATTAGAGAGATGAGAAATGTTTTGCCAGTGCCACCTGGTGCGTCCAAAAAAAAAAATCCGCCTTGTTGTGCTCCAATTGACAAATTAATTTGATCGTATATTGTCTTTTGTTCAGCAGTGAGCAGTTGTTCATTATTAGAAACAAAAGTAGCCAAAGAGGTCATATCGAACTGTTGTTCACGCTGAATATCGCTGTTGGTGATTTCTGCTGCTGGGCGGTCAGGCGACGGCATGCCAAAGTGGATGAGTGGCATATTCGAAATGAGAATACAAATATCCTCAATTTTTATCAACGCCTCGTTATATATTTCCGGCGAAAAATCAATATTGGGATCTTGATGAGCAATTCTTATGCGATATAAAATGTCTTCACTCATTGATTCTTTATATTTATCCCATAGAGCAGATACTTCAGATGGAAAACATGTCGTCAATAATATGGCAAATAATTGACGAATTTGTTGCAGAGAGGAACTTAGTGCTGCATCTGCAAGTGTGAGATCCCAATGGCTATCGTCTTCCAATAAATGCAATTTGCGACACGCTTCGAAGAACGTGTCGTACAAAATGTCATTGACTCTTCGTAAATACTGGAAGCATGTTGGTCCAGGCACGTTAATCAACAACAACCGCAAAAAAAAGCATTCGCGTTGCTTTGGATGAACTGTATATAATCGGCCTAAAGTATTTGCCATAAATATGCCGACGTATCCTTGGACTGGAACGCCTCGCTTCCGTGGTTCCCAATTTTTTGATTGTTTATTCCATGTGAAAAATCGAGGCACCTCACTGTACATTAATGTCTTTGCGAATTGACCAAAAATATCTTGTCGGTTGCATAGATTGAAAAATTCAGTTAGTGTGGTTTTTGGAGCAGTTAATGCTTGTCGTAGAGCCTTCTGTTCCGTGAAATAAACACGTTGACCATTTTCAAGATGCACAGCCAGATGTATAACAGCAGGATCTCTTTCGTGTATCGGGAAACTAAAAATGCGCCAAATTGCCTCGTTGCTACTAATGTATCGGCCCATTTGATAACGTGTTATTTCATCGTTATCATTTACATTTTGAATTCCAAATATAGCCATATCACTGCCCTTATGAACGTATTTGCATATGTATTTGATGGACTTCACCGAACTGCATAGCTCAACGTTTATGTGTGCTTTGTAGGCTTTGCACAACAATGGCGAATACGGAACCACCCAGCGATTATCAATATCAACTACTACACCGTTTGACATACGCAATTGATATGATTGGCCACCATTGTCTGTGTCTCTACGACGATACGATGGATAACCATCAATATTTGTGATCGTATCGATCACACATGGTTTTGGGAAACGTTTCGTACACTTTCCATTATCCATGCATGGCGCCATCATGTTCAGAGTACCACATGGACCATGGATCATGTTAGTAGTAACAACGTCAAACAGCCCTTGATCACTATTTTTATCCGGGATTTCCGCTGAAATAATTTTATCAATTTCTTCTGACCGCACTTTATCGACCAACCAAATCAAAATATGCGCATGTGGCAGACCTCGTTTTTGCCATTCAATAGAATATAGCCAGCAACGTGTTTCGCCAAATACCGAGTGATGTGTTATCAAGTTCATTAACGATTTCAGTTTTTGTTTGAATACACGTGCAGTGATATCATGGCGATGGAATGATGATTGACCGGGCAACAACAAAGTTTTAATTTCATCCCACTTTGGATTGCATGTAAATGTGATGAACAGATCAGGTCGACCGTATGCACGCACAAAAGTCATGGCGTCTTGAATATATTCTTGCATATGGCGCGGACTACCAATATATGATGATGGAAGAATATATGCGGTACCGATGTTGTTGATATCAGTTGTTCCATCTACGTTACCGATGATAGCATCACGCAAATGTATGTATTCCTCAGAACGAAGTTTCGCTTGATCGAACTTGATGTACCGTAAGCGCTCACTTTCAATTTTCGCATACATATCAACAATGTATTGATGAAATAGCTGGCGGCATCTGAGAATGGTATTATCCTGATTGGCACGAATCATCAACCGGTATGCGTAGAAATTCATTGCGCTAACTTTCTTGTCAGTTTCAGCGCCTGAAAAATAAAAATATGAATGTGATACAAAGAATTACTTGTACAAAAAAAAGAAAATGAAAATAATGTATATATTGTACCGGTCACGGGATTTCTTTGTGGAATGTTCAAATAATATCCATCTTCTCCTTCCCAAAATATCAATGGATATTGCAAAGCATCGTAAGCACGATGATTGTCTTGTATCATCTGCACCGTATTATCTCTGCGTTGTATGCGTATGTCTCGACGTTCAGATGGGTCCCCGGCCATTACAATTGCAACATCATTAACAGTTGGTACATTATATCTTCCTGCGTGCTCTCCATGTGGTACTTTGTCAGGTTTAATGACAATAACGTAGGTGTCGTTTCGCAATCTATTGGAAACAGTGTTGAACAACTGGATCAATTGATTATGATTTCGCAAAAACACTTCCAAAGTTGCTACAATTTCTCTCTCCTCCATCTCCTCGATGTGGTTGAATACACAACGTGTGGTAATTTGTTGCTCCTCGTCGCCCATAAAATAAATTTGTAAAAATTGTGGTTCGACATCAGGCATTGGTAGCAAAGAACCAATTCGATGGTACACTTGGCCCTGGATCTTGAATGTTGATTCAAAATTACGATCATCCACGTTCTGAATGATTTTTGTTGCTCCAAATGATGTCATTTGGAAGCAAGAATTAAATTTACGAATTTTACGTAAAAACAATCTCGATTGAGATGTGGCTCCAGCTAATAATGTTTTCAATGGTTCTGGTGGCATCTTCAATAATGGAAGTGAAACTTTGCCTGATGCGCAGCAAAGCCCGGGCGATTCACCTTTGTACTTGAATGCATGACATGTTCGCATTCTTTGTCCATATTGCCGATGATGATTTGTGTATGTGACGAATAATTTACTTTAGCGTCATATTTGAACGCAAGATTGAGGAGTGATGCACGTATGAATGCGCGACCATCTTGCACACGTTGTCGATCCAGTGCTCTTTCTCCGTCTGAAAGACATTGACGTGCCTCTCGTTGTCTCAATCTATTAGCACGAAGACGTTCATCGGATCGTTCTGGAGTTTCATTTGCACGTGAATTTGCAACCTGACTTCTTAAATTTAAATTATCCGCCAAATGTTCTTCTTCCGTTCTATTTAACCGACGGGACCGGACGATTTCCGCCTGACGTGTACGTCGACCAATATTTCCTCCTGCTCGTTTGCTTGGCATTTTGCTGTAATTAATACACATCAGCGCAACAAAGTTTCAAACTTACAGAAATCAGATTGTAGCACCACCTACCGGGTCTGACTGAAATTGAAGAAAAATATCTTCAATAATTTCGACATCGCGATTGCAGCGCTGCCTGGCGGATGGAATGTGAAAAATTCCAAAATCATCATCGCAGATAAATAAATAAATTGACTGATAAACATTATGTATCAGCTCAAATCGTGCATCAAAACCATCATTGAGTCCACATAAATACACACAAAAAAATTTCATCAAAATCGGTGCAACCGTTTAGGAGGAGTTCAATAACATACACACGGACAGACGAATTATATATATAAAGATTTATACAAATGTTTGTTTTCACTCGTTTTTTGCCGAGTGATGGAAGTGCCATATATGTTGTACTTTTGCGCCCCGCTTGGGGAGCGCCAATGGTTCACACGAACAGTCTGTTCGCATGCATTAGTGGCCGCATGGAGGGTATGGGAATCTCCCACGAACTGGCAACTCTGGTTGAGCGTAATGGACTTGACCTAAGACAGCGCGGCCTCCTGCGATGTCTCAGGTCTAACCAATAAGACGCGAGGATGAGTCCCAATCCATGCGCTATTGGATGGTGATGAGTGCTACGTTGAGTTCAATCTTATGTAACTCCACTGAGGACGGATCGAATAGATATATGTAGAGTGAGCCATAACCAATGGTGGTATCTCGCCTTCACCAAGTTGAGTTAACCCAGGCAAAAATGATTAATTCAGTGAAAATTGAACAGATTATGCACATTGGGATGATCCAAATGGACTAACTGATTGTTTTCGTTCACTTTTAGCATCTCAAGCGACAGATAATTCAAGTCATACAAGTGAAATCGTCTTCATCATGGAGAAATCATGAGACGATAAGATTGAATATTAATCACTGCTACATGCCTTTCAATTCATTCATTAATCAGTTCATGGCTACGGATTCAAGTTCACTACTGATGGTCAATATGACATAGACAGTAAAAGATTATGCAACGCTGTCAATCCCGACGGCGTAAATGATACTGTATATTTTGGAAGTATAATAGCTAATATGAATCATGAATTTAAAGAAATTCAAGAACTTATGTCATCTATACGCGATGATTCGGCTGTTAAAGAAAATAACTTATATCACACTTTGCAGCAATATTATAATAAACAAAAAGATATTGAAAAGCATTATATTTCACATTTAACAGATGAAGTAAAAATAATTGACAAACATATCGTTACAAATCGAAATAAGAAAAAAGCACACATAGACATGGATAAAAAAGTTACATTAGTGGAAAAACTGCATATATCTGCCTGTGTACATTATATACGACGTCATGTTGATATGAGAGGATTAGATGAAATGTGGCAAAAAGATCTCCAGGACATGATCGCTTGCGCAACTAAAATTAATGGCTACAAATATTTACTAACAGTGATTGGTATATTTTCATGATTTGCTTGGGCCATACCTATAAAGACCAAAAATAGGAAAGATGTTACGAATGCAATGAAATCTATTTTGAATACCGGATGGACACCGAAAAAAACAGTGTTAATCGAGGAAAAGAATTTTACAACAAACAATTCCAATCTCTCATGAAACAGTACAATATTGAATTGTATTCATGTTACGAATTCACTTCAGTAGTAACAGCTCACTTCACCATGTGGCAGCAACCGTATTACACGCACTAGTTAGCACTCAATTTTTGAGTGCATTGCCCATACCACCAAATATTGCATAGAAGTCTGCGTATTGATACATGCTCACCGCCAGCCAGATTAATGTACACAGACAAGTGATCATTTGTGTTAGGTTCAAAACGATCAACATTCATATCCAAAAATCATTATTTGTGAACAGTTACAATGCAGTTTCTATAGTTTTTATAATCAAATGAAAATTCAGTTCCCACGTGCATATCATTCCAAACCAAAAATCTGGTGCCTTGAATCAGCATTCATTATTATTATACAGTCCGCTGAATTCCATTTGCAATTACTCTCCCATCCTGGTAATTCCCTTCACAATCAATTATCACAACAACTCAACATATAGCAATTTGAAAGCTTTAATATGTGAACGTATATTTAATCGTACCATAAAGAACAACATGTGGAAACAATCCAGTCTTTGTGGAACAAATTAATGCATGACATAATATCTGATTTCATAGCTGAATACAACAATACGAAACATCAAACAATCAAAATGAAACCTAAAGAAGTTACCTCAATGAATGAGAAACTTCTACTTTGAATTATCTACAAGCATCATCATATAATGGAAAATTAGCGACGAAAGTTTAAAATCATTCATGAAGATTGAACAAGCAAATGTAACCATTATTTCGAAAAGGGATATATACAAAACTAGATGCCAGAAATATTCTCCATTGATGAAGTTTGTGATAGTACTCGAACATACATACTTATTGATTACCAAAAGCAACGAATCGATTGATGTTTCTATGAGGAAGAGCTGAGCAAAGTAAAATATTCAGAGATCAATGACATGGAAAAGATTATACGTGAACGTTCAGATAAATGTTATGTAAAATGGTTAGGCATGAATAATTCACATAATAATTGAATAAATAAAGAAGACATGTAATCACACAATAAAAATTTTATGTATTTATCATCAATATTAAATAGTTTTTTCTTTTTCAATCATCATCATTATCAACAATATTACTATTTTGATAGTCGTATGGTAGTGTATCCGTCGTACGATGTGAAATCATTCTTTTGTCATCCATCTAAATTAGTGCTAGTATTCGTTGTTGTATTGTAGAAACTTTATTTTCCTTATTCTTAATCAAATATTCATCTACGATGGAATTCTCATAATTGAAATGTCATTATTTGTAATTGTTTGAGATGTTACTAAACACAGTAAAAAATAAACGCTGGCAAATTTGTCGGGGTGATTGAGGTGGAGAAATATTGGTAGAATTATCTTTTTTAACAAACAATATAAACGATATTTATTTTCTCACACACAGTCACACAAATATAAAACTAATGATTAATACTGTATGATGTTCAGATAATCAATTGATTTGACTTAACATGAGTGATTGAATTGAGTTCAACTAATTATTGAATACAGTGCCAATCTGGATGAATTGAGCTAAATGAGGATACACAATGGAATGAATTTCACTGATGCTACTGCAATCAGTGATCAGCACTGATTTACGATGAGTCGTAAAATGATATTACACTTGAGTCTACGAAATGAGGATGCACTAGATATGATTTGACTTGAGTAATGATTTACAGAGAAAATCGAGAATGAATTATTTGAATTAAACAATGAGTTGATTGACCGCGTGGTCACATGCCACGAGACAATACCTCGTGTTGCACGCTTCCACACAATATAATTACGTAACGAGTCGCACTGATGAGTTAATAAAAATGATTATGTTCACACACAATGAGTTTCGCACGAGTTGCACTAATGATTCGCATAAATACTTTCACTAAAAAGCAATTTAGAATGAATACACAAATGAATACGAAAAGCGAGTCGGACACGTACACTGTAAGAGTTGGTCGAACAATGAGAATAAAGATGAGTCGGCGCCTCCTCGAGCTTGGCGGTAAGTTGAAGGTGGGGTGAGGAGTTAGCCCCCGATGATTGATTGACTAGATCATTGGACGCGCATGAGTGATGTGATTTATTCAATAGATGCTAGGCCCAAAAGTGTTGACGAGTTGCGCGGTGTACTCATGCGTACTAATGAGGGTTGTACGCATGTCCGAGATGCGCCAACTACTCAAATTAAGGGCGCGAATAATTGCAGCCCGGGAAGTGCTGTCACTGATGGTCAGTGACGGAACAGTAATCATAAAAACTTGTTTGAAGCAATGATGCACCTTTGACACCTTTGGCTCCTTCCCCATCACTATCACATAATATTTTAAATGTATATAGCAATACACGTAATCCAAGTTTAGCCATAATTTTATATTTATTTCCATCTTACATCAAACCTAATACTCTTTGATTCATCAATGGCATACGATATACATTATCAATGGGATGGTGGCTGGTATCGAATTTATAGATGTCACGTTTCATAATTTCATATACATTCGGTACAGTTGAATGATACAGAAGACTGTTTTCTGTATCATTGAAATGTTTTCTTCACATAGTTGTAGTGAAAATCATTCATAAATATTTTTGATATATCAAGAACACAATATCCTACGTATATTTGTTTATGTCATGCTGCACGCCGATGCGCAGAAGTGTATCTCGAGTTTAAAGGACACAGACTATACTATAATACTATAATACCTGAGAGATGGCAAAATTTGACTGTATCACTCATTCCCAAACACATTTCAATAATTACCATATCATCACCATATATCGTACAGCTATGAAAAATAGGTTTTGCGAACAGTGATCGTGCATCCCATATGCCTTTCCATTTTATTATCAATCTGACATCTTCATGCTTTCCAATATTCTCCATGGTTTCACCAAATACTGCATTATGCATCAGCTTGAAACAATTTTTTTCAACTTAATTTTCCAATTTTTTTGTTGAATCAGTATTTAAATATGTATATTCTTTTAACTATGCAGATTATCGAAATTTGAGGATTCGATGGATTTTACAAAGTTTTATGCCTAAGCTGCGACATTGTTATAAATTCTTGTAGTGAATTATATATTCTTTTTTTGAAAGAAGCGTTATAATTAATTTAGAATTTTTCTCTGCTTGCTGGTATAAATTGTTCCGGAAACAGAAGTTAATTGCGATGCTACTCATGTGATTCCTCAGGATATTCCAGATCAACTCCGAATATAAATTCAACTGATAAATTGTTAGAAATATGAAGTATATTATGCACATTAGATGTATTTTGTTTCATTTTAAATCCGGGAAATAATAAAAATCTACTCATAGCGGCATCATAGAAATTATTAACATCTAAATACGTAAAATATGACTGTTCTCTGGTTGAGTCATGATTTTCTTTCATATACCCATTATTAGGCATATCACATCGATTCCAGTATTGAGTAACACTACCTCTTATACTTTTCTCAAAAAATAATAACATCTCAGGATCCCTAAGAAGATCCTTCTCAACGCCTGTATATTTAAGCATCGTATTAAAAGCTAATCACAGCGGTATGTAACAGTTTGATGGCTCTAAATTATATGTTACGATGTAATTACGCCGAAAACTTCCAAATATATTTGCTAAAAGTACTACATCACCCTATGTTTTCGATCTCAAATATCTTGCAAACAATTCAAGTATGTTTATAGTTTTCATTGGAAATACTATCATTATTCAACTTCGAATAGAATTGTTATTATTAATATTATTCTCTGGAAATTGTCCCTCCTAAAGTTTTACCCAGCTGTTGATATACTTATAGGGAAAAACATCTTGTCTAGTCACTAATTTAAATTGCTCGTTATCCTTATAAACTTTTTCTGTAATCCATTTGTCACTATCATTTTGATATGATGATAATGAGCTATCAAAATGTAATGCTAAAGATACAAGTAAAAAATGTGAATTATATCCCGATAGATTATGAAATACAATAGGAATATACAATGGTAATTGATAGCCCCAATTTAAACTTCCATGTGCAGCGCCCTGATAATTGCCAGTTAAATGGCAATGATCACGATGTTTTTTATCAAATTGATCAGATGGTTTTTTACAAATATGACAAACTACAGTATTGTACGTTTCGTTTTTCTCATCATCTGTTAATGGCCTGATTGGTAATGCTTTCATATAAATTTGATTAATTTCTTGCGCTAATACATTCAGTTTATCAACAAACCATTCAATACAATAGGGGTTTCGGATTAATTCAAATTTTGATAATGAATCATCATAAGAGTAATTCAAATAATAGTCTATGCTGTGTGGAATACGTTTTTGCAGCTCATTTGTAGTTGGATCTAGAATACATTGAAGATCTGCTTATGTGATGAACGGTACGACGTCTTTGAATTTGTAATTCCTAAATAATAATACTTTATATTCGTCATTCGGTAATATTATTGTTAACATTTTATTCATATTAATGGAATCTTGTCTATGGTTTTTGTGAGAATGCTGTGATTGAAAATCAGATAAACATCGATCACAAATTAAAAAAAGCGTCTTATGTTTAGATATTTGCGTCGATATTAAACGTGATAAATTCCGAAACTATCTGAAATAGTAAATTTTTCTCGACTTATTTATATCATTATTATTAACATCCATATCAGTATTACTCGCGACTATCACGTGAATCGTTGACTTAATATTCGTATTAATATATTTACTCATATAATATGGAATAATCTTACTATTTTTTTATGAAAGTGATCTTTATTATCAATACCATACACATTTATTGATAAATCCTTCATTGTTTCAAATTTCGGGACATCACTTAATGCTTATGAAAAAGATAGTCCCTCATAGTTGAGGTACATTGCACTGAAATGCATATATGATGGCTTTTTGTATACTGTGACGGCGCTTCTTCTTAATCAACAATTTTTCCACGCCGTCAGCGATCGTTTACCAGGCGTCGGTAATATCTCGGACAATTGACCAGAATATTACCGCAGCACACAACACAAGTGATGCCACCCTAGTTTTTTACTACAGAACCTAGGGAAACTGATGAACATTAGCAATTGTGTTTCAAAATAATATAATAATATCACAACTTGTACGAAAAAATAATAACCATGAGTATTTTATTTATTTAAATGCACTCGAAAAATGCCTTAGAAACGAGAACATACTATAACGTGAAACAATAAAGATTTATCCGGATGATTAATAATGAATGAAAGTAGAACTATAGTTATGCTGCTTCATGTGATTTATATGAAAAAGAAATATAATAGAAAATAGCGTTTATCGCCAAAAAATAATCATTTGTTTTATCGATATCTTAACTTTAATATAATTTGTAGGACACAGGAATGACGGGTCTACAACAATGCGTATTGATTTGTATTTCGTACTGAACAATGTGCACATTTACACCTAAATTTTCATCATAGCCACATGGCGTCATTCGCTTCGTACGTACAATAATGGCATAATAACGATCACTAATAAAAATTATAACAATGATATGAAAATAATATTAACTTCCGGAAAAAATAGTCACACAGTGACTTTCAACAAAATTCGAAATTAAATATATTAATTAATGACTAAACCACGGATTCTAGAAAGTTGCTGCGCCGTGAACAATACTATTCGCAATGAAAATGGCTGTTATCTCGCCTCGTGGCCAGCGACGCTTTGAGATTTCGCTAATTATTTAAATCTACTTACAAAGTACCGTAGATCTGCCACACACCACACTCAACTCTCAACAATACTTTCTTATAATTTCAACTACCACTTCACTACTTCCGACTACTTTCTTTCGCAACTTCACCCTGAAATTCAACCTTTGTTCACTTTACTTTTAAACTTGTCACACGCTCTACCTTTCTCTATGAGATCCCCAGTGGAAGTGTCGATCAAAATGGCCAGCGTCGGCTTTTTGGTCGGCAACAGCAAGTTCCGCCCATTTTTCACCGATTCCCGGAATCTAACGCCCTTAATCGATGATTGATTGGCTAGATCCGGGTTGGTGATTTTGTGTCCCCCACTTGGCTCTTGATTACACAAGTGGAGGGGTTCAAGAACAAGGTTGTCCCCATTTTCCGGATGATGATTGGCTTTCCATTTCGACTGAGGCACCCCCATCTCTATTTCTCTCTTCGTCGTGTTGTCTTCCTTCTCTTACTAGTGATGCCTTTTTTTCTCCCACGCCGCATGATTTGTATGCGGCGGGAGGCATCACCTAGTAACTATTTCGAAGTTTCAAATTCCATTGGCTGTTGACATTGCCCGAGGCGCCTCCACACTACATTAACCAGCACTAATGGCGCCAGGTTGCTTGGCGACCATTAGTGTTGTTCTTGTTGACGGTTTAGGTTATGTGTAGTGTAGTGTGTTGTAGTGTTCTTCAATTTTCATCTCATTTCCAATCATCACTCGGACTTTCATCGTTGCAGGTATTTGACTTCATCATCTTCTTCTTCTTCTCATCTGATTCCGTAAGTACGTAGTCGCTTTTCCGTATATAGTTGTTGCTCTTTTTCTTTCCATTTATTCTTTTGCTTGTTCTTGCTTTCCTTAGGTTATGTTATTGTGCTCGCTTGCTGCTGCCTTCCTTGGTTGTCCTCCCCTGCTGGTCATCGTGGATCTCATCGTTCAGGTAATCTTCCTTTAGTATTTTCCGTCACTTTCACTTTCGCTTACTTTTTGCTCGATTCTTCTTATACTAATTTTACAATATATTTTTCTCTTTCACAGCGCAGCACTTAAAGTCTTGATAATAAAGCATCGTGATGGGTGGAGAAATCCACCACATCACAATACGTATTCAGAAACTGGATAATGTGCTGGTGTCACTGCCAGCAAGAAACAGACTTCATCATCATTCTTGATGTTCACAAAAGATTTCTTCTGTTCAATATCATGAGGTAGATCCACTCATGTTGATAATCGACCTTTTAATAGAATTTATGATTGGATATCCACCATAAAATTATTATATCAGTTGATGGATGAATGATTGCATAGTTGTATTGAAATATTTTATTTCTTCAATTGATTCATCACTTTTAATGTTTGCAAAACGGTATGCTGATATCGTATTCAATTTCACATTGCCAATAGTTGTGATAATAACTTCACTTTATCGGCAATCATTTGTTTCGTGTCCAATGAAAATGTATGTAAATCTATCTGTTAACGATTTGTAATGATGCCAGTTTCGATGCCCTCTGAATGGTGTTTTGGTATCATCCAATCGAATCCGAATATTATCATCATCATCACTGATTCCACGCTTACCACCCACAATATTATTAGACTGACGATTGCGCTTATGATGTTGCTCCTAAAATTTCGCAGTCTATGATTTAAGATGTGCAATATTTGTCAATACATGTAATTTTTCACCAATAGTTAAATTTCGCTTTTTCGAAAGTTTATTAAGAAATTGCACATTTCGATCACCAATCCGTTCTTACTTGATAATAATCAGATCCTCTGATGTGTCAGGGTGGTTCATTGGCAGAAATTATTTATATGTATTTTCTACCATCTTGATGAAATCCGTGAACATCTTCTGGCCTTGCACTTTTATTCATATTTATCTCGGATAAAATATTTTATCTTCATGAATTCGATATGTACTGTGATTTGCTCTATTCTTCTGGCCCCCCTATTGATGTACAATGAGAGATACTATGTGATAAAAAATAGAATTTAAGCAAGTAGACTTGCCCGGTACTTTTTATCACTATTGCTGTTTAATCGTATAAATCATTTCAATAATAATATCATAATATGAATTTGTTAATTTATAAAAATTTGTGATCCAAATAAACGAGTGTTTGAATTGAATAATTGGGTTAATTGAACGGTCATGTGCCTGTTTTGGTATTTTCATCCATCAAAAGAGATTCTCGGAAGTACAAAACTCTAGCAAGGTTCGTTGAGATCGGTGACGCGTTACGCGTCATCAGAATGGAATGTACGTACTTTTATATGTAATTTTCCTACAATAGATATGAACATCATTTTCTCACGATATAAACGTGCCATCGAAATGAGCCATAGCAATTTATGATCCCCCGAACATTCTTATGCTATGTTCAAAATTTCAGACTTTTTTATTAAGCCACTCCTGAGATCACGTGGCTTCTATTTTTATTGCATGTGTTACCTCAATAAAAAACACATATTTGTTATCTCCGGTCAAACCGAAAGTCATATCGGAATATGATGTCACCATTTATAAACCCCCCTGATACCCAAATGCTATGTACAAATTTTCAGATCTTTTGGACCAGCCACTCCTGAGATCACGTGGCTTCTATGTTTTCTGTCACATAAATTCTATAAAATATAGATATTTCGTTCGAAAACGCATATAATTGTTATTTTACGGCGAACGGAAATTCGAAACCAAATTTAACATAACAATTTATTGTTAGCTCGATAACAATGAACTCCCTATAAATTAATAATTTGTTTGGCCCAGCAGTTTTTAAGATACTCCCACTATATATAAGGTTGTCAAATATCTCCCTTCCGCCTTTTTGTCTTTTGAATTTCGCGGCTATGTACAAAGCGCTACAGAGCTCGTATCTGGCAATACTATACATAATTTGAAAGGTCTTGGCATATCCTTCAAAACGACACTATGCATGATTAGTTTGGATATTGCGTTCAACAGTTATTGACGTGTAAACATGGAGTTCACTAACGCCGAAATTCGCGCTATTTTAAAGTTTTCCTTCGTTAACGGCAAATCCGCTAGAGAAACGTTCCGTGAGATTAATGGTGTTTTGGGGGATGGTACTCTATCACTTTGAACCGCGGAGGAATGGTTTCGACGATTCAGAGCCGGTGAAAACGACACCATGGATAAGCCAGCCGGCGGAAGACCTGTGACGACAAATACCGATCAAATCATGGAATACATCGAGTTAGACCGGCATGTGGCATCTCGTGACATCGCCCAGGAGATGGGAGTTAGTCACCAAACCATTTTAAACCATCTGCAGAAGGCTGGATACAAAAAAAAGCTTGATGTTTGGGTGCCGGATGATTTGACGCAAAAAAGCGGATGGTGACTGGCGACGAAAAATGGATCACATACGACAATATCAAGCGAAAACGGCCGTGGTCGAAGGCCGGTGAATCGTCCCAAACAATGGCCAAGGCCTGGAAGGTTTTACTGTGTGTTTGGTGGGATTGGAAGGGAATCATCCACTATGAGCTGCTCCTATATGGCCAGACGCTTAATTCTACCATCTACTGCGAACAACTGGACCGCTTGAAGCAGGCGATCCACCAGAAGCGTCCAGAATTGGCCAACAGGAAGGGTGTAGTGTTCCACCAGGACAACGCCAGACCACACACTTCGTTGATGACTCGTCAGAAGCTACGGGAGCTCGGATGGGAGGTTTTATCGCATCCACCATATAGCCCGGACATAGCGCCAAGTGATTACCACCTGTTCCTGTCCATGGCGAACGCCCTTGGTGGTGTAAAGTTGAACTCAAAAGAGGCTTGTGAAAAGTGGCTGTCCGAGTTCTTCGCAAATAAGGAGGGGGGCTTCTACGAGGGAGGTATTATGAAGTTGCCGTCTAGATGGAAACAGATTATTGAACAAAACGGCGCATATTTGAACTAAATCCGATCACTGTAACACTTTTTATAAAGCATTGAATAAAGAGCAAAAAAGCGGAAGGGAGATATTTGACAAGCTAATAAATGAAATATTCGTCCATACGCCCGGTGAAAAACACGTTTTTCATCTACGTCACCTTCAAAAACATGAAATTTTTGTTCATATTATTCAAGGAGGCAATTCATGGAACATTAATATCAAGTTTTTTTATCCGTTATTCCAGTTATTATTGTTGAAAAATGCGATTACATGCGTTATTTTGGTGTTTTCAAATCGGACAAAACTAATACTTTCTTATCACTAAGTGATGAAAAGTAAAAATGAAGGTTAAATTGGACAAACATGGACAAAGAACTTATGTCTGTTTTTTGGTATGTATAAACAAAAGATCCCAATACTGCTATATTGACTCGCGAGAAATCATTCAAGAAAATTCTGCTAAAATTAAATAAGATTTTCTTAATACCGTAAGCTGGACGGTGGTGTCAGTATAAATAGTAGTAGCAGTACTTTCAAAAAGAAAACCAAGAAAAAAAAATGTACAAAGTAGAATATACAGTGTGTACAATGATCAACATTGTTATTTATTTCCAAAAGGCCCCGCGACGGACTATAAGGCGGTTGCCTTTAGTCCCGCCGTTGACTCGCGAGAAACAATACAAACAAGCTAATCATCAAATATGATAATATCAACTCAACTCGATACACCACCACGTCCATTCAGTCCGAACAAATCAAGAGAAAATCAAGAATGAAAATTCAAGTCAGCCGCCCGTGTGCTTTACAACCACGCGGTCATAGTCGTTTATCACCGGCAACATTTTGTGTTCCACCACGTGCACCACAAACTCAACAAGTACATTTTTCAAGTGACGAACTAATCAACAGTCTTAATCATCTCAAGTATAACTCTCAGTATTTTTTGGTTCATCAATATCTTTAGTTTGATTTATATTGTTTGTGAATAGTGTTAAGAATATAATAAATTAGAATTAATTTTTATTCAAGCGCAATTCACTGAGTGTCACGTGTGCAATTTATTGAGACCAGAAATCCTGCGATTGAACCCGATTTGAGGACCCTTCACCTTTTCTCACTAAAAATAGAGTCCACTAATTATTTTACCCAATTTCAATTATTCTTTATATTTTTTTTTAACTAATCAATACAAGTTGTTTGAGAATCTTCTTGGAATCGAAGTGATGGAGTGAGTTGCAGTCGGGATCGTCATATCGAGTAACTGCCATGAAATTCATTTAAACAAACTTTAGGCAGAGCTACATTGCAACCCTACACGATGAATTTACCATCTTTTTACCAGAGAGGATTGTGAAATTTTTTTTGAATGGTGAAGAACAATTCAAGCAGGCAATTGAAGAAGTGAATAAACAATGACTTGTCGTCCATTATATGGGTGGAAAATATCGATCGTGTGAATTTATGTCATTTTATGGTATCATGATTTGTGAAAACTTTTATAAAATCCATTAAATAATTTTGGGAATAAATATTTTCATGAAAATAACATTCATTATTGTTGTACATTTTTTTCTTTAAAAATTCTTTAAACATTTTTCAGAATAAACATGTTAATGTAAATATAATTTATATATATTATATTTGGTATATCGTGCATCGTTAAATCCAATCGAAGAATTTCAATAGAATCATTATGAAATTGTTATGATAGACTGTCAATACTAGAAAAGAAATGTCTTGAACAAACGATTAGGGTAATATTTTATTGTCGCTCTGTCGCTCATTGACCGCCGAACGTTTGCATGAACACTGTGATGTGGTGGCTATTCCACCCATCGCGATGCTCATATGCAATAATATATTATTGCTGTTACGTTGTGAAAAGAAAAATATGATGAAATTAATAAAAGCGAAAGTAAAAGCATATGAGTGCAAATGAGTAAAAATATACCAAAGGAAAGCTATTTAGGCGAAGAACGTCATCCGCGGAAAGAAGTCAGCATCCACAGCCAGGTCCCAGCAGCAGCGGAGGAACCAACGAGTTTAAATGTTGAACCTGAAAAGCGATGTCATGCGGGCAAACAAGAAAAAAGGGAAAATCAACAATCACAAAATAGTTACGGAAGAAAAAGAAGAAGAGGAAAATCAACGAATATAACTCACGATTAAAATCCGGAATGATGATTGAAAATAGATTAAAGAAGAAGTGTAGTGTGGAGGCGCCTCGGGCGCAGTGCAACAACCAATGGGAACTCTCTCTTCAAAATGCCACCAGAGAATGTTTCCCGCTGCTCAAAAAATCAGGCAGCGTGGGTGAAAAATAGACATTACTAAAAAGAGACGAGAATTGAGATGACAAAGAGCGAAAGCGAGATGGGACGCCTCAATCGAATTACCAACAATGAAGCCAGCCAATCACCATCTGGAGTATAAAAATCGCCTTATTCCCGACTTCCGCCACTTGGGTAATTAATGAACAAGTGGGGGACAAAAAAAGTA
Organism: Galerucella tenella; assembly: GCA_910591685.1. Lineage (NCBI taxonomy): Eukaryota > Metazoa > Arthropoda > Insecta > Coleoptera > Chrysomelidae > Galerucella > Galerucella tenella. Next base: position 17,613 of record CAJUYH010002551.1, read on the forward strand.
AGGCCAAAAAAAACAGCATGACATCCAAGGAAGAGAGAAGATCCCGACACGCGATCCAGCCAATCCATTATCGAGAAAAATCCTGTTTGATTCGGAAGTCAGTGAAAAAGGGGCGTAACTCTGTTGTTGCGGACCGAGAAGACTACGCTGGCCATTTCGGAAGCCACTTTCACTTTGGATTCGTGATCGAAAGGTTGTGCGTATTTGAGTGTGTGAGGAAAAAGGTGAAAATAAGGTAAAAAGTGAAACTATAATTAAAATTGCGATATAGCGAAAAGAAAAAGTATTGAGTTGTAAACGAGTGAATTGATAACGAGGTTTCGAGTGTAAGAGCTGAGTGTAAGTAGGTGGTTATCATTTTGTGTGTAGATTTTGTTAAATAATTCTCAAAGTGTCACTAGCCAAAAGGCGTTAGAGCACGTGGCGAGGAATCAGCCATTATTGCATTAATAGTTTTTCACAGTGCAGCAACCAACGAAATCCGCGGTTTAGTGAGTAATCCTATTTTCCCCTATCGAATATTGTTTAGTATTGAAAATCTTATATAATTATTTTCCAGAAATTGATATTATTTTTATATTATTATTTGTGATCGATGTTGTATGATTATTGTATGTGCGAAGTGAGTGACGCCATGCCTCTTTAATTAATAGACTCATTTAAGTAAAAGAATATTGTTCAATTAATACATCAAATTTAAACGAGCATTGTTGTAGGCCCGTCACGCATACGACCTGAAATTTGTAGAGATTGTAGATTTTGGCGTGCAGTACATCTTACAATTAAGTAGCGAACATTATTATTGCGTAGATAAAGTTACGTGGCGCAGTGTTATCATTGTTACTTTGCATTTATTCACATTATTTATTTATATCGTTACTCATCTTCGATTATTGATTTCATTTTATTTATATTACGTTCATATTGTTTTGCCACGTTATTTAAAATACATTTTTCTTAATAACATACTAATTATTGTTTGTTTCATAATATATTATTTTGCTTTTATTGTATTCACTATTTCCTTCGACATTTGGCTAACAGATTTTTCCTAGCATCTGAAAAACCACTGCGGTGGCATCCCTTGACACGATAAGGTAATATTTCGGTCATTTTCCGGAATTATTACTGTTTGAGATTGAACGTGAGTTGATGGTTTATAGGGAGTATTGGACAGGGACTTGGCTAATGTGAAAATGCTCGGTGAATTTTATATTGGTACGCAGGAACCATTCAACTGCGTACTTGAATTTATTCACTTAATTAATTAAAGAAATGTTAATAATACAAAAAAAAAAGAATAAATAATGATGAAAAATAGCAAAAAATATGTAATATAAATATTGATAAAGAAAATAGTGAGATAAGCAGAATATTTATGTATATAGATATATCGTCGTTGCCGACCACGCGGTCAACGACGCTTGAGCTTGAGTTCCACAATTTTGTCACAAAAAATAATTATAATATAAAAAATATTGGTTGAGACGTGTACTAAAGATTGTCGAGAACAAAACAATTACCAGTTTGATGGTGATTACTGAATGATCGCTGAGATATGACAATGAATTACTACTAGTTGAGTTTGGCTTGCCCAAATGGCGTCACTGTTACGTCCTGCGGGAGAGGTCGCATGCACTTGCGGAGTTAGAGCGAATTGAGGCGTAGATCGGCAGATGTCACTTGCCCTTTTTGCGAGTCTTGTTTCAGATTCCTCAGTTCGCTTACCGACCGTCACCCACAGCTCTTCAATAAGGGTAGTTCGGATAATCACCACCGCTATGCGCGGTTGAATTAACTGAGACACTTCGAGATTTATCGTCAAATCAATTGTTGCTCTTTTATTTAAATGTTAATAAACGGTTGATTGGGTACACAATGAAATTTACACTGTAGTTCACTTATGACTATTATTACTTCTACTTCAATTACTGGCGTTCTGTTTGATTGTATCTTATAACTGATATTGTTACTTTTGCGATTAGCAATTGCTTTGAGATTCTCAATTACTCGATTCTATGAAGACTAACGACTCGTCTTTTCAAAGTATTCTTAATTGAACTTAAGATTTTGATGTGAGATTCTGATTCGCTCGATTGAGATTATCGGAGATGTAGACGAAACTGATGTTGTAATAGAAGTGCCGTTTTGCATGTTTTTCATCTATTTTATAAGCTTAGTTAACACGTCATCTGATGCTTCTCGATTTGGTGGGAGTTATTACTCATAGTTTTCTCTACGCTCGCGACATCCCTTATCGTTATGTGATATGGGGTGAGACCCTTGTGATATCGTGTGAGGGCGATCGATGTCGCGTATGGCGTGATCATTACTTAGAATTGCTTGTTGTTTTATGATTATCAATAGTTTTGAGATGTCGCTACATTTGCTTTTTCAAATAACTTACATCGTTCTATGTCTTAACTTATTTATTTATTTCGGAATGTTGTTGGTTCAGCTGCATGAATTTTAGTTGTTTATCGTATGTGTATTTTAGATGTAACGTTTCCTGTTTTTTGGTTGATATGAGTATTAGTCATTTATTAGTTATGCGGTTTTTATGCTTATGCATTGAGCAGTTATCAATTATAGTTATTTATATGATCTATTGCAATTACTTGTATCGTTTGTGTGATTGAATTGACTTGGTGGTATACATGCATACGTGAGTCAATTCATGTGTTGGTGTTAATCATTAATCTATTATTTGAACATAAATTCGTGTGTTTATTGGTTGTCAATTCTTATTGATAATTATCTGTGTTGATTACTTATAATTACTATTACTTATTTGTTTAATTCTATAATTAATTCGGTATATGTGAGTTCGTTGGATGTTCTAAGTTTATAATACGTAAAGATATACATTGGTCGCGTTCCTTGACGTTACATGTTCTGTGGAAACAATCTATATGTGTATGTCTATATTTATGTCGTAGAATCTAACTTATCCATTACTGATGCGTCTATACCATGGTGAGTCGTCCGTCGGTCACTCTACTCTAGCGTTATTCCCGGGGATATAACATCACCACGCGGTTTACAAATTTTACCGAGAGTTGAGTTTTACTATTTAAATTTATCTTATGAAAATTCGTCGAGCAGTACACAATTATTGAGTCGCTATTATGAGCGAGATTCACTGAGTCGTACAATGTTACGTGAATTTCACTTGAGCACAAAACAATACTTTTACTTAACGAATAATGGTGAGTCGAGCGGAGAAAAATTATGTCGCGTGCGCTATTGACGACTTGTCCACGATGACTGAGAGAGATTGATGGGACGTGAACGCGGAAGTGAACTTGACCTATTCCACCGTCGTCATCTAGTGAGCAGATAGGCTCAGTTCACGGTCAGCGCCCTGAGCCAATCAGCCGTAAGAATTAGCGCAGTCCTTAAGGCGCTACAGTCCCATTTGCATTTGTGACGGCCACCATCCGTGGTGACTCGTCACAATTGAGCGGTAACTATGGCAAATTGAGACATCGTCTATTGGTGCCCTCTTGACACCAGTTGAGCAGTCAATAATTATCGACTGCTCCCAGTGAAAACTGAACAATTACCAATGGTAAGAAATATCGTTGAAAGCGTGAATTATTCAGGGACGAGTAAACGAACGCTTTCACAACACATAATTAAAAATGCCAGGCGTGACTGAAAATGATGGAGTGACCTCGACGACATCATCGTGATGATTCAAAACTCATATATGCACCGTGTCTTGCATAAAATGACCGTCCAGTTGTATGACAGTATTTGTGACCATCCTGAATCACAATTTCGATGTTATATTTAAAACGGTCTAGCAGTTTTTGAATTATTAGTTAAGTAAGAATGGCGAATGAGCGAGCAGTATCAGCCGTCATAGATAGGAGTGAGAGGAAAGTCAGAAAAAAACTCTCAATATCGACCCGAGGTAAATGTCCCAGGAGGCGATTGTACCTTGGGTCCAACGATTATTCTTTGACACTCGATGGGACTTTAGCCCTTTCCCACAACCATTACACATCAAAATTCACTGCCCGAAATCGCATTGAATGTGCTGAATAAGAACGCTCACTGTATTGATTAGTGCAAAAAAAATATAAAGATAATTAAAATTGGGTCGAATAATTAGTGAACTGTATTTTTAATGAGAATAGGTGGAGGGTTCTCAAATCGGGTTCAATGGCAGGATTTCTGATCTGAATAAATTGCACACGTAACACTCAGTGACATGCGCTTGAATGAAAATTAATTCTAATTTATTATATATTCGTAACGCTATTCACAAAAAGATAATATAGAAAGAATATAGAAATGATAACAAAAAATACTGAGAATGATAATTGACTTGAATTGAAACTGTACGAAAAAAATGATTGTTTCGCCACTTGAATGTTGCTTGAAATATACTTGATGAATTTGCGTTGCACGTGGTGTAACACAAAATGTCGCGGGTGATTAACAACTATGACCGCGTGCTCGTAAAGCACGCGGGCGATCACGTGACTTTGCAGTTGATTATTCTCTTGATTTTTTTTGACTGAGTTGGCGTGGTACTGTATCTGGATGAATTGATATTGTTAGTTGAGTGATTTTCTCTTGAATAATTCGTTGAATAGCTCACTAAATAATGCTATTGATTTGATCTGTTGAGTTATGCTGTAATAAGCTCTTGGTGATTTTTGTCAATGATAATCTCTTGAGTGTGTACAATGAGTAGGCGTGGTGGTGTAGCTGGTTGAACTGGTCTGGTTAATTTGATGATTAGCTCAGATGAATTGATGATGATTAGCTCAGTGAACAATTTGATTGATTGTGTCTCTTGATATATTGGTGCTTTTCCCTTGGTGATCCTTTCTCAATAATCATCTCTTGAGTTTTTTCAATAAGTAGGTTTGATGATTTATCGTAGTGTTTTGGTTGATTTTACATGATGATTAACTATTATCAACTTCGGTGATGAGATCTAAGAATTACGTCATCAATCCTCCGTTTGATAAGACTTTTGTGATGTGGTCATGCCAGGCTTTTCTCAAAGCGTTTTGAGAACGATAAAATACAGTGCGCACCCGTTTATGTTTCATGAAAAAAAATATGACTGACATGTAGTTCGTTCTTCAATTTTCCTGAGTCGAAGCGTCAGTCTTTGTTTGGTGGGTTGTATATTATCATTGGTTACGCATAGTAATTGATTGCGCACCCATACGGAACTGATTTAAATAATAAATTATATGACTTGCTCTATGATTGTTGTGTTACGCGTCAGAGCTGGAAGGCGGTCAACACTAGTAAATGGCTACGCCATACAATGGGCAATGCACACTTTCAACACGTACATTACAGTGATTGGCACAATACAAGAAAATAGATCTGGTCTAGTATTTATTGATGAGCCGAGAGGTGCTGTCATCCGTGCAAAATTACATGAGTCAGTTTCAAACACTCACTCACAGAGTTTTTTTTATGATTTTTTTCTTTTTAGAAAGAATGAAATGAAGTAATTGAACTCCCGGATATCACTTTATATACATTTAATATACACAATAAAATTTTTTGGAAATTAAAATAATATGTAATAGATTTATTCGCCTATTTAATAGGCGGCGCGCCGCTGCACTCTTCAATTAGCGGGAAAAGCAACACTTATTTTTTGACTGAATCAAGAAACCACAAAAAGATTTATTTATAACATATTTTCCTTCGATATGAACGATCAACAATTCGAATGAGTGTGGAATTATAATTTTTGATAGGTTTAAACACGATTTTTGACGTTTTAATTCGGGACACCTCTTTAATATCATATTTTTCATAACGATCCTTTACCTCAATAATCATTAAATAATTGAATGTCAAATTTAGGATCATTATCAATTTGATGATTCATTGATATAAAGAATTTGATTGTGTTTATAGTGCGCCGTACCAATAATCACGCATGTAAAACAAAATTATTTAAGGCTTAAGATGCTCCAACAAATATGATTTTTTTATGCTTGGACAAGTTATGTTCCTAAAGTATCAAGATTATTGATCATCACGATAGGAGAAAAAATTCGTAACGGATTTGTTTGAGCCACGAATTATAATAGTGAATATTTATTGTTTCACTCTCTTCGACGTTCAACTTTTGCTGTTGGTGCGTCGAAGATACTCATTGTAGTAAATGAAGCTCTTCATTTATCCAGCAATAAGTTTTACAAAATTTTTTCTAAAATGATCATACTTCGTTCTTTTGTACTGACACAATAGAATAGCCATGATGTATTATTGTAATGTTGTGAATATGTTAGTGAAATCACATGAAACAGTACAATTGATGGAGTTCACTATACGAGGGGTGTTCAAAAAGTAAGGTGACTTTTCAAATTTCGCAGGCTACGTAAATTCAAATTTTGAATTTTTGTTTTGTTGTGTTGGTACACTCGTCACGATGATATGTTCAAAGTTTTAACTATATAGCACGTGTTGTTTTTTTGGCAGAGGTATGAAAGTTTAGAAGTGTTTGGTGTGATCGGCGATTTTCTTCTATCGAAAAAAATGGAACAAAGCGTTTGCATTAAATTTTGTGTGAAAAATGGAATCCAGTGCTCTAAAACTCTTGGAATGTTGACAGTTGCATACGGTGAGTCTACTCTGAGTGAGAAAAATGTGTATAAGTGGTACAAGCTGTTCCAAGAAGGCCGAGAGGATGTCGAACACGAACGTCGTCCTGGACGTCCCAGCACGTCAACAATAGATAAAAACGTTCACAAAGTAAAAGAAATTGTGTTAAAAAATCGTCGAATCACCATCAGGGAAGTTGCTGAAGATGTTGGCATAGCGTTTGGCTCATGCCATGCTATTTTTTCGAATGTTTTGGGCATGAGACGTATGTTAGCAAAATTCGTTCCAAAACTGCTAAATTTTGATCAGAAAAACCAGCGCATGACTATCGCTCAAGAGATGTTAAATAAAATGAATAATAATCTGATTTTCTTGAAAGGGTTATAACTGGTGATGAATCGTGGGTATATGGCTATCGCGGCAAAACTAAAGCCCAATCATCTCAATGGAAGAGCCCAGAAGACCTAACACCGAAAAAAGCACGTCAAGTTCAGTTGAATGTGAAGGTTTTGATCACCGTTTTCTTTGACTGCGGGGTGCATCAGGAATTCCTACCTCAAACTCGAAGTTATGCGCCATTTGCGAGAGGCGATACGCAAAAAACGTCCGCAACTATGGTAAAATACTTCGTGGCTTTTGCATCACGATAATGCACCTGCTCATTTATCGTTGCTTGTGAGAGATTTTTTGGCTAAAACTAACACCACAGTCATGCCTTAGCCTCCATGTTCACCGGATTTGGCCTCCAGTGACTTTTTTCTTTTCCTAAAAATGAAGAGATCCATGAAAGGACATCGATTTTCAACAATTGCGGAGATAAAAACTGCATCGCTGAAAGAACTCAAGGCTATACCACAAAATGATTATCAGAAGTGTTTCGATGATTGGAAAAAGCGTTGGCAAAAGTGTATCATATTTGAGGGAGAATACTTTGAAGGGGACAACATAAATATTGATGAATAAATAAATATGTTTTGAAAAAACCATAAAGTCACCTTACTTTTTGAACACCCCTCGTATATCAAATTTATTATTATTGAACTCAGGGAGTATTTACTCGATTCGTTGATCAAAGTCGTTTCATTGATGAAAGCATAACTGCCAACTCACATGTTATTATCTGTTTCGTGAATGCAAACATTTTTGGCAGTCTGAAAATTGATATTATTTATTTATCCCCTTGGTTGATTTTTCTTAACTTTCCATCATTTTTTTTTTCATATAAAGTGCATGCGATGAATTCTATACCTGGTCTCCAAAGCCCTCTCGCAAGTATCCATTAACCTCACCTTTGGGTTAGTCTATGCGCCATCATGCGATTAATTTAGCCGCATTTTCGTTGATGAAATTAGCTTCAATATGATGTTCCAAATGATGAATGGATCTCTTCATTCATTTAACAATTATTGTTACAAAATTTTTCTGAAAAAGATGGACATTGTGAGTTTTCTGAACTAGCATTCTAGTGTACCTAGAATGTATAATTGCTGGATGAATACAGCGCACTCGGAACTCTTCACAGTTTATGGCACTACCTTTTTTGGGCTATTTCACTGAGTATTTATATCAATACTGCAACGGTGTGACTGAAATCTCACGAAACGCCACAACCGATGAACTTAACACCATATTCAATTTATAATTATGTCGTTCGAAAACTATTCATTCGATTTGTTCATGAGAGTTTCTTCAATTCAAATATTATTTATTGGATATCTACATTTTGACATGATTCTTCGATGAATGCATAATTTTTAATTCACATATTATTTTATTAGATCTACAACTTTTCTCCCGCCGTTTTCCGAAAGACGGCTGTAGTAGTTAGTAGTAGTTGAAATAAATTAATCACAGATGTCAAACATTTTATTCTGACATTTGTAAATATAACCCTACTTTAATATAAGTTAATACGTGTTTGCATCATAACATTACTTTTCATTAAGTATGTCCGAATTTAAACCGAATTCTCGTCATTTGCGGAAAGTATTACTTTTTTATTTTAACATGAAAAAATCTGCCGCTGAAGCTCACCGGATTATCTCAAGTACTTATGGTGAAACCACTGTCAGTGACAGAACGTGTCGGGAGTGGTTCCAACCTTTCAAGAACGGTGATTTTGCTGTCGAAGACTGGCATAGTGGTGAAAGGGAAAAAGTTTTTGAAGATGCAGAATTGGAGGCGATTCTTAGTGAAGACTCGTGTCAAACACAAGAAGAATTAGCAGAATCATTGAAAAACAGTCAGCAAGCAATTCCGAAACGCCTGAAAGATCTGGGAATGATTCAGAAAGAAGGATATTGGGTACCCTACGAGCTGAAACCATGAGATGTCAAGCGACGGTTGTTTCTTTGTGAACAACTGCTGGAAATACAAAAACGGAAAGAATTTCTGCATCGTATTGATACCGGGGATGAAAAATAGATACATCACAATAACCCCGAGCGCAGAATATCATGGGGATTACCCGGTTATACTGTTACGTCGATACCTCGACTGAATTTCCATGGCTCCAAGGTCATGCTTTGCATTTGGTGGAATCAGCTCGGCGTAATTTATTATGAGCTTCTAAAACCGGCTGAAACAATCACTGGTGAGCGTTATCGAACACAGTTGATGCGTCTGAGCCGCGTATTAAAAGATAAACGACCGCAATGCAGCGAGAGACACGGTAAGGTCATTTTACAACATGAGAATTCTAGACCTTACGTTGCGAAAGTGGTTAAAGAATACCTTGAAACGTTAAAATGGGGAATTTTACGTCACCCGCTATACTCTCCAGATGTGGCTCCGTCTGATTACCACTTGTTTTGCTCAATGGCACACGGCCTGGCTGACCAGCAGTTCGATTCTTATGAAAAAGTCAAAAATTGGATCGACACATGAATCTCAACAAAAGAAGAGGAATTTTTTCGCCGCAGGATTCGGTTGATGCCCGAAAAATAGAACAAAGTAATGGCCAGCACTGGACAATATTTTGAAACTTAATGTATGTAACCATTTTTTTATAATAAAGCCTGAAATTAAAAAAAAACGGCGAGAGCAAAGTTGTGAACCTAATGTGATCAATACTCTTTAATATGATTTTTTATTGAACATTTGAAAACTAAAATTTTCATTAAAAAAGATTGTAATTTTATATAATAATAAGTTTTTCTTCAATTTGTTCTTCTAGTACCCTACCACTTTTCATAAGTATTTGGTGTATGGAATAATCGGTAATAATTTTTTAATTTGTATTAAACAATAATATTTTTTAATTACTTGAGTTGAAAGTTAAGTATACTAATCTGTTTTTATAGTTGGAAAAAATTTTGTTATTCGCAATTCACTGTGTATTGCATCTTCTGTTGTTAATATTAGATATACGTGCAGTTATTCGGTGTTAGAGAAAGGCAAAGCAATAAAAAAAACATTGCCTTATTCTCAATATAGAAAATATTGCTTTCCGATGATGCTAGTTTATTTTCAAAATAATGAACGATTAATAAAAAAATGATTAGTTTGTATCTTTATACATTATAACAATATACACATATTTCGTTTTATGATTATACAAAGAAAAATATGTATAAAAAATTTAATAATGGGTACATAAAATATGTTATACATTATTTCTCCCCCGTACATATTACTTATTTGCTATAATAAATAATAAAAGACGATATATGAGTATAGCTCCTCCATCGTACGGTGCTAGACGCGCTATAGATCTGCCATATCACAGGTTGTGCGCCATTGATATACTGCAGGAGATGTACAGCAGCACAGGCAACACGCTGTGGATACACTTCAGTATTAGCACCTTTAAAAAAATACACTTATGCATGGAATAAAAAGAATTTACAGAAACAATTATAATCTCTTCTAATACGGTGGAAATAAAATATTGAATTTATTTCATGCTTTATTTTATTTATTTTTTTCTTTCTATGTTTTTTCTGGTCTGTGTTTGTTCGGTTTTGACTGGGAGCAGTCGATAATTGATTGACTGCTTGATTGGTGTCAAGAGAGCACCATCAGTAGTAGTTCTCCAACGCAATTAATTTGGCTCAATTTTGTCGACACACCATGGAGGATGATCGCCAAATATGCAAAGCCCTTAGCGCCTTAAGCTTGGCTCTATTTCTTAACCGCGATTGGTCGAGGATGCTGACCGTGAGCTCTGGCTAGGGTTCACTAGATGACGACAGTGGACTAGGTCCGGTTAACTTCCGCGTTCACGGCTTATCACTCTCTCTGATCCATCATCGATCTGTCACAACTAGCGCACGCGACACGTTTCGTAATCACTTTGTTCATCTCAATTCATCGTAAGTAAAGTTAAATTGCACATTTGGTTTGTACTGAAGCAAAGTTCAGATTCAGTGTCGTTTAACTCAGTAAATTTTGCTGCGAAAGTGACGTGAAAAACTATTGTACGGCTCAGTGAAAGAAACATAAAAATTGTAATTTAGCATATAAGACAAAACTCACTCATCATTAATTGTTCGCCTCGCGATGATGCCATTTCGCCAAGCCATTACTATGTACTTTAGTAAAAACTCACGAATACCTCACCAATCTCGAGCTTCTCATGATTGTATTCTTAATAGCCTCAATCTGACTCTAATTGTTTTCACTACTCAATCAGTAGTTTTGTGCATTATATACTTTATTTTCATTGAAGTTAATTATTATACTAACGTTTAGCGTCGTTGACCTCGTGGTAGGCAACGCGCAGTATTTCGAGTCATTTTACATCGAACATCATCATGGCAACATTTCGGTTGTAATTCTCAATTGTAATCTAAATTGTTCCAATTTCAGGATTATTTTGTGTACTGCTCAACGAATATTTTATATATTATACACCAATTTCATCTTCAATTGATTGTTAGATTCAAGTACGTATCGTTGACCTCGTGGCAGGCTAAACGCACACGAAAGTATTGTTTTCTACCACGTTGATTTTTCTCATTGCATTTACTTTACATTATATTATATTGTTCAAGATTGGTCGACTACAGCGGCCAACACTTATGACGGCAGCACCTACTTGGTGCCGTCACATACACACACCAACACAACCGTGTCGACTGCACGAGAATTCGCACACACGCGCTCACACAACCGTGTCGGCTGCGCGAAGTCACATATACACACTTACACTCTCTTGGCGCCTGCGCGTGACTCTCACGCATGGACAAACACAACTAGGCACCTACGTGCGCTGCTCATGTACACAAACATACACACTCACGTCGCCTGCGTGCGACGCTACAGTTACGCACTAATACAGAATCCATCTGGACAAAAGCTCTCGAGCTACAGCGTCTCAAAAAATGCAACGCACGTTTTCGTTTTGGTTTTTTCTTGTTTACCTGTAAGTGCGCTCATGCGCAACGTGATTATTTGTTAGAATCGAGTGCAACGCACTGGGCATAATTTGGTCAACATTTACGCGGTAGTGAATAGTGGGGAATTGATTAATATAATCACTAGCCAACCATTGTGTGCGACGCCACGTGGTTCTCCACTATCGCCATTTGCATAATCATCCACGGCGATTAATACAATCCCGTGGATACTACAATTATACATCTCAACTCTCGCACAATCTCATTTCTTTCAAGATACACTCTCACACAATAACACAATTATTCTGGTCACACCATCAACAACACACCTGTGATAATTCAAGTGCATTTATCAATAAAGAACAATAATTTTACCTGCGACTCATTCATTCAATTCAACCTCGTGTAAACATCTTCCGGCAAAATCTCAATACAATTCAAACTCTCAAACATATATCATTAGTTGTATTTTGCGTTACACATATTGTTGGGTAATTCAGAGGGTTTTTTATTTATTCCCTTTTTAATGAATTGAACTACAAAATCTTTACGTTGCAATGTGTTTTTTTTATTTGATGTGTCTCTGTTTAAGGTGAGCTTCAGACTGAGATTTTAAATTACATTTTGTCACATTTTATATTCTTAAATCTAAAGGAAGGGGGGTGGATGGTTAGGAAGAATGAGAAGTGGGAGTAAGGAATAATTTGGAAAGGTGCAATAGATTGTAGAAAATATTGTTATAAATAATTATGAGCAACGTGCCGCCGACATGAGGATTAGGATTAGGACGATGGTTGTATATATAAACATAAAATAAAATTAGGCGCAATTAGGAATATGAATATCCTGCAAAGTCATTAACTGAGGTAGAAGACGAAATATAAAAGTAAAATAAAAATGAGTTATGAATGCAACAAGAATATTCAGTATCTAACAATATCATAATTTATTGTTTACTATTTCGATGACTCAAAAATATGTTTGATTCATAATTCCGTTTTTGCGTTCAACAATTTTCAATACGAATCTCATTATAATTCACGTTTTTTACTTTGCTTACTTGTTAATCTCATTATATAATGTCATGTTTTCATGCGTTACATTGTTATGCTCATTCTATAATTGTTAGGCAATCTTTTTTTTTCATTAATTAATAAGTTGTTTCGAATTAATTAAATACTAAACATAGTGAATTTTTACTACGTTATTAAACGCGTAGCACCACATTCAATTCAACTAGTCCCTGTCCAATATATCTCAAAACATATATCTCACGATTAACTCAACAGTGTTGCATAAATCGTAGACAAAAACAAAATCACATATAAAGTAAATCGTAAATGAAATGTACTTCAAGATTTTTTAATAATATTCATTATAATAATCAAAAGTTTCACTTTCACTTCACCACCATTTAAAACAAAATTTGGTTTTTTAACGATAATAAAAAGACAATCATGTTCTATTTTTTTCTTTTTCTTTCTTACATATTGAACAATCTTTTATTGATGAAATAATCCCCTCAAACTTATCATAATCAATAGCAATGGAATTATATAATGTTGATTACATCTACGATGATCAGTAATGCCTTCATCCATTCGTAATTTAGTCGGAAATTTATCACAAATTCTATCAATTTTAGTTGCTGCAAATTTGAAAATAACTTCTTATGTAAATGTTGTATAACTCGGAGAATTATTGCTTAATTCTTATGTTCGAGTTAAATGAAAGAAATTATTCTCGTTATCAATCGTTATTTATTTTAGTGTCACTCGTTTCGAGGCGAGCTTCAAACTGATCTACAATTATTTTACAAGTTTTGTTGTTAATTTTAGGGGAAGGGGGTGGAGGCATGAGGTGATTCAAAAATCGTCATCTATTGGATATTGGAGAGGTGAAACGTGGTAGTAGGGAGTACTTTTGTCTTGAAGGATTGTGAATTGACAGATAGTATAGTTTTATGGTTAAGTGCAATATAATTGGGATAAATATTGTGATCGGTCGGTTTGGGAGATTTATGGTAGGGAATGTGGCGACGTTCGGGATTAGGATTATGACTATAATATATAAATATGTCTAGGTGTAATTACAAGTGCATTAAGGTCATAAGTTTTAGGAAAAAGTATAAATGTATGAGAACAATTAGTTAGGTATCTAACATAAAACACGCATTATTAGCATGTTTTATGTCTTCGATTCCTTCATCAAATTGATATTAAAATTTTAATAATCTACCAATTAATGGAGTATGTGCATTCGATGTTTTCTTAATCCAACATTTTAACTATTTTACGGTATCCAGAACAATAAATAAAACCACATTTTCTAAATTCATTTTATTGGCTACTTGATACTTCAATATTTTTCAATGTAGGACAACTCAAATTTTCTAAATTAATAATTGTTATTCTTCCTGTGATAATGTTGAGAATCCACTGTTTTTTTAATCCTTTGACATAGATGCAGTCCACATTTTTCAAAATAATATAGAGAACATCATGAAGTTCATCATATAGTATATCTCCGTTGTCCCCCAAAATTCCATGAAAATAACCGTTGCCTATGAATTCATTGGTCTGCATTATGTTAGTAAATCTTCTTACTTATATGGTGCTCTAAATAACATTCATGTAACTTCAATTATATAGTCTGTTTCTTCATCGATCAAAATTATTGCCATTCGAAATCCTGTACATTCAAGATAATATCCATATTTATTATTTTATTTGACATACAACACCTCCTATGCCCATATAGAGCCTGAACATTATGGAAAACTATCAACCCCCGATCGTTTTATTAGAAAAATATTTCCAAGAGAGAATTGGGCCTTCATTTGAAAACACCGATATATAATTCTTCAATCACAGACTGATGTCCGTGGCGATGTGGTTGAAAAATTCACACTTTCAACGATCGGGGATATCATCATCATCATCATCATCATCATTATGATCATGGATTCTATCCCCAGCGTTTTTACTGTAATATTTTTTTTCATTGATGCCCAAAAATAATGATAATGACATACCGATCGGTACAGCAGACCCCTCCTAATCCGATAGGATTCACCCCAGCCCGTAAGTTAGATATACCGACATCGTGGAATCTAACCCACACTTAGGATAAAACAGACTGGCCGAGAATTCGCCTTATATTACTACTCATTATTACAAATAATTGGATTATGCCCGGCGAGTTCGTACGAATATACCATACGTGCAAATAGTCTCGCCCTTTTGTTGAGCCACTCAACGCATAATTGTGACAATAAAGTGAAACTGCATGAGTTTGATCACACTCACAGATAGACATTGCATACAATTTACAATTACTACTTTCATGTAATTTGCAAAGTTGTTTCGAATTTGCGAGAACAAGATTCAGATTACGATCAGTCATATGAACCGAATAACAAATATGAGCCACCTGATCCCTATCAGAACCTCAAAAACAAAACAGTGAGTTTCGCTGCGCCACCGGGTCCCATGTTGTTGGCGACGAATATCCATTTTTGAGTATTTTTGTGAGTAAGCGGCCTGAAAAGTCCTCCTACGATACATCGTGTCAATCTCAAACAACTACGTAACATTTACATTACAACGTTATACTACATATTACATGTTATGTAATGTAATAGAAAATTTACTGTACAGCCCATATTATTCATGTAATGTTACGTGCTACATTGAATTCGATAACTTTTATATGTCATTACATTATATACTCGTATATTGTAGACTTTATGATAAATAAAAAGAAGAACCGAGCTAGGAGAAGCGGTGATATATTTTTATTTTACATTCCGACCTGTGAAGTAACATCTAGACACCTGAGCAATTCAACTAAAAGTTTGAATCTTACAGAGTAGGTCATTGTGTGTTCTTGTATATAATCTTGACTTTTTTACATTGAGTATTTTAGGTTGTGTATTCATTCATACTCTAAATTATAGTAAGTGATGAAAAAAAAAACCCACGGAAGATTATGGACTCAAATTTAGTGTCCCGATATCTGTCGAACGAATGCATAATTTACATTTTCATATTTACCATCCATATATCATTTGATAATTCTTGCTTATTGTATGTTTTTCACAGGCGAATTGGTACCGAGCAGCACAATACTGTCGATATCATGGTATGCATTTGGCCAGCATTGCTTCCCAGGAAGAAAATGATAGACTTGAAAAGCACATCAAAGATTTCGGTTTGGGACATGAGCATTTTTGGACATCTGGAACTGACCAAGCAGAAGAGGGCTCATTCTTTTGGATGGCTAATGGCCGCCCTATGACATTCGAAAACTGGAATGTTGGAGAGCCAAATAATTTTCGGTAATCGAGAATGTGTGCAAGTATTTAAAAAAATTGCTCTCGCACTCTGTTATAATTACTTATATTTATCAACTTTCACATTTTCATGCAAAAACCAAATTCTGATTATTTAATAGTTACGAAAATGGGGAGGAAGAACATTGTTTAGAATTATGGAACCGTGATGGGAAAGGCCTCAAGTGGAACGACAGCCCATGCAGTTTTGAGACATTCTTCGTCTGTGAAGTGCAGTGAATATTATCGGAGTCACTGACTGATGTGCGATATACATGGGCATTCGTTATCAATATTATGCCAATATCAATATTATGCCTGTATTTGAATGAGAATAGGACATGTAGAATTGAGTGATCAATGTGATCATATTCTGGAAATAAATAACTGTAGTCAATTTCAGATTATGTCGACAATTATGAAATATTTCAAAATTCAATCTCTTGTGATGCTCAAGGATTACTTTCATCATCACGTACGCGGTTCTGAATAGCTGATTGTTTCAGTAAGATTATATACAAATATCATTAACTGATGCATATACGAGGTCTGTTCAAAAGAAAAGGTGAATTTTGAATTTTTTCGAAAAGTATTTATTTATTCATCAATATCCATTTTGTCCCCTTCAAAGTAATCCCCCTCGGATATAATGCAGTTATGCCATCGCTTCGTCCAATCCTCTAAGCACTTCTGAAATGCGCTTTTCGGTATGGCCATCAGCTTGTTCTTCGATTCTGAATTTATCTCATCAATTGTGGCAAAACGCTTTCCTTTCATTGGTCTCTTCAGTTTTGGGTATAGGAAACAGTCGCAGGGAGCCAAATCTGGTGAATACGGTGGTTTAGGCATGATTACGGTATTGTTTTTGGCCAAAAATTCACGAACAAGCATTGCTGGTGAGCTGGTGCATTATCGTGATGCAGAATCCATGATTTGTTTTTCCACAATTCCGATCGTTTGAGCCGTATTACTTCACGCAAACGTTGCATAACTTTCTTGTAGTATTCCTTATTAACGGTACGACCTGTTGGCAAGAACTCATGATGCACCACGCCATTGTAATCGAACAAAACAGTTATCAAAACCTTCACATTTGATGGAACTTGGTGTGCTTTTTTCGGTCTTGGCTCTTCTGCTTCCATTGGGATGATTGAGCCTTGGTTTCGACGTCATAACCATATATCCACGTTTCACAATTGTACTGTAAATATTTTGAAATTCGACGAAACACGTTGGCTTTTGCGTTATAAGTGCACTGAGCGGATTTTTGAAAATTGGGACGCGTTAGAGAAGTACTTAATTGTGGAATCATTTGAAAAAGTACGGCATGCAAATGATTTCCTCGAAATATTAAAACCACCGTCAACAAATGCTTATCTTGTGTTTATAGAATTCCTACTGAATCAATTTAATCAATTCAATGCGAAAAAAATGAGAACAATGGAAAAATTATAACTGTGTTTGTTGGCTTACGTACAAAATTGTATACATTGAAAATATTATGGGATAATGATGATATGAAAAAAGCTAATGGCCTCAGGACTCATTATTGAGGCAGATAAAATTTAGTGACTATAAACAATGTCTCTTCAATCATGAACATTTACTTGTAGATCAATACGTTATTAGAAGTTAAAAACATGAAGTGTCCACTATACCACAGAAAAAGTTGCCATTGAGTTGGATGGATGATAAAAGAATCATTTACCATCAGACTACCGATACGCCACCATGGGGCTATTAAAACCACACGAATGATTGATATATGTAAGGAATTTCTGTTGTAAAGTAATATATAAGGTTGCCCATATTCGAAGAGTCCATTTAATTTTCAAATAAATCTAAGAAAACACCATTTTTCTGTGGGCACAATACTCCACGGCGTATTGTGCCCGCTTTGCGGCATTTTCCATAGTTTTCTTCAACATTTCAACCGAAATGGCGGCTATTTCTTGACGGATGTTGGTTTTCAGCTTCGAATATGGGCAACCTTGTATATGATGTTTGTGCAATATTCACTGGTAAATATAGGAAAATTATACAGCCTCTTTTTCTTTCGCTTCCATGCTTACTTCACTCATCCAACTATTGTGTGAATTATCTAAACCCAAGCATTTTACATAATATTTAGTTCCACGTTTCCGTATAACTTTTTCCACAAGATAAATATATGGATATTTTACTTTGTTGATCTCTTCTTTATAGAAACCTCCATCGATTCGTTCATCGTGGTAGTCAATAAGTTTCTATGTTGAAGAAGTGGTATTTTGCACTTGGTCTATGGTAAATATTTCCGTTATCCAATTTCCTGTATAACCTTTTTCGAACAAATGTTTGTATTTGCTTATTCGAACTTTATCAGCAATTTTGAACTTTCGTATTTTTTTCTTAAGAACTTGATACATCTTGTACACAGTTCGAAGCAAAAATTTTTCATTTGTTGCTTAAAAGTGTGGTAAAAAATTTTTTATTATTTTTTGCAATACTGCTGCATGGTGTAATGTAAATTCTTCTTGTGTTCCTCGCAATATTGCTGCAAATTATTCTCTAGAAAATTAATATCATGACGTATAGTTGATATATTTTGATAAATTTATTCAATTTCATCATTCGTAATGTACATCATAGCTCCAAAGGATACAGCATCATCTATACCTTTCGGACTAGCACTATTACGTAGCCTTTTATTTGCCATATCATACTGACCATCAATGTTGACTATAACCAAGAGGACCACGTCTATTATCATATTCGTCAGCACTTTTCGTTAATTTTCGTCCAAATACCTCTACATTCATATGTGCTTTCACAGTTCAATAACTCATATATGAATAAATTAAAAGATATGAAGCGGTGATCAATAAATCGTTTTAGCCTCTCGTAATTTTTCAATGATAGAGATGATTTCATTACTATGAATAGTATTTTCTCCTGCTTTAGATGTTAAAAGTAGAAGAAAGAAGATGATCAACAAGTTCCTTCAGATCATCTTAATAGCCAATTAATTGCGTGGTTATTCTTCTGATCAATTTTTAAATATGGCTGTTGTTGAGAATTGAGGCAATGAAATTATGATGGGTGGCAGCACCTCTCGACTCATCAATAATACTAGAGCAGATCTATTTGTTGCTATTACGCAATTGACTGTAATGTACATGTCGAGAGAGTGCTTTTCCTAATGTAGAGCGTACAAATTCTGTGGTGGTTCCCGCTCTCCAACTCTAGCACGCAATACTACCCTCGTAGAGCCAATCACGTAATTAATCATTTGAATCGATTCCAACTTGATGCGCAATGAATCACTATACCGAACCAATAATGATCGATAATCAATTAAACAAAGACTATGTGTCATCGTTATCACCGCTTTTTTGAAAAAAGATTACCACGAGAAAATCACCCAATATATCAAAAGAACAAATCAATCAATTTATTCATTGAGCCAATCATCATCAATTCGTCTGAGCTAATCATCATATAAACGAGACCAATTCAACCAGCTATACCACCACGTCAAAGTTCAATTATATTTCCCATTATTTTTGTTACTATTGATATATCTTATCGATTTTTTGTGAATAGTGTGAAGAATTTATAATAAATAAGTGTTAATTTCAATTACAGTAAATCACCGGTGCTACGTGTAAGTAATTACAGCCAAAAATTCTGTGATTGAATCTAATTGAGACTCCTTCACTTGCTCTCATTAAGAATACAGTCCATTACTATTTTATTTAATTTCATTTATATTTTTCTTCTGTTTTTGAATTTACTCAATACAGTAATGCTTTACCAAATCTTCTTCTCAGCTCCATATTTTTTATGGGCGATGAAATGAATTTAGAGATATAATTTTGATATTTCAAACTGTTGGAAAACATGAGGCTTTCATCGGGATTGTAATGTTTGAATTGTGTGTTGGTTGAATTAATGATTTTATGCAACTTTCCTTATCACTATCACTTATAATTGTTTCATTTGGTGGTTTGTTGAACAACAACTCATTTAATTCTGGTGTTTCTTCATATTGGTCACCAGCAACATTAAATATGTTATCTTCAAACTCACTAGAGGAATCACATCATTAATCGATCATTCCATGTACGAACAACAAATCTCATATCCAATCCTTTATTGTAACAAAAAAGCTTCTTAGGATACGGTGGTGTTAACCCTTGTGTGGCCACCCGAAAAAACTCACAGTGTCTGCCACCCGGGTACCCGGGGTACCCCGCCTATGAAATTCTTGGTAAAAGTCCGTTGTAACTGTAAATAATTATATTGTTTCGATCAATATTTAATTATTCATATTTTAGAAAGGTATTTCTACTTAAATATAAGAATTAAATTATGTATATTGACCTTGGGAGTCTTAAAGCAGGTATAAAACGTGTGCAGCTGCACCGTATATTTCACGTTTATGGGAAGGCCAAGTGTGCTGCACACCAAAGGAAAGCAAAATGGTCGATGTTTTTGTTCTCTGTACCTGAAGAATATTCGAGAACACTATTGAAACACAAACGCACCTGTCTACGAATTCGGAACTGTGAAGCCATAGATGTTAGTTGTTACCGTTCGTGCGAAGAAGCAAGACGTGCAGTCACTGCAGAGAAAGTTTGGATAGATCGGTACAAGTGTGCGTGTTATATCCCCTGTTTTCAGTTTTTGACTCACTTAATTATTATTTAGTGAAGTGTGCATAGAACTTGTGCATTATATTTGTGAAAAACAGCAGCAGTAAGCAGACAGATGGAAGAATTGTCGAGAGCTGAGTTTTTGAGGTAAATATAATGAATACAATATTTGTATTATATATTTAATATTATCATGAGTGTAATATTATTGTAATGCATGAATTTTCATTTTTTTTTAGATTGAATTTGGCTGAAAGAGATGAGTACTTGAAGAGATTACTTGGCGAAGAACATGACCAAAGTGATAGCCCTTCGGACAGTGAAGACGAGGATTGGTTCCCCAATGATACCGCTTCGAATTCTGTCAATGCTGAAGCATCGGATAATGAAGATTACGTTGATGGCGAAGTCGAAATTGATGACGAAACTGCAGAAGAAGAAGAAGAAAACTCCAGACCGTTATTGTCAACGTTGTTTGGATTTCACGATAAGGTTACCATCTGCTCATATGTTCCGAAGAAAAAGAGAGCTGTGATTCTTCTCAGTACGATGCACAATGATGCTATGATCTCTGATGAACCTCACCAGAAACCAGAAATGGTTTTGTTTTACAACAAAACCAAAGGTGGCGTTGATACTATGGATCAAATGTGCATGAGATATTCAACTCAACGACGAACGTGCAGATGGCCGCTTGCTTTTTTTTACAATATTTTGGATATTGCCGGTGTTGCTGCTTACGTCATTTACTATGAAAACAATGATATGCTGGCAAAAAAAA
>CAJUYH010002552.1:0-39287 GCA_910591685.1 Galerucella tenella
ATAACATTGGTAATGGTTACAAAGATTAAGTTCAAGTGTCTGGGCTGGTAGGGTCAACCTGAAAGAAATATTAGGCAAACCAAGAAACATATCGGAATCGAAAGCCTAAATTTTTATCTGGATAAAAAGGGATTGGTCAAAATCACCTACACTAGGTATATCAGCTATATCAGTTACAAACACATCATTCTCGACCTATGATATCCAACTTATTTGGAAATTCTTATTTTATTTTTCAATTAAATTTTCTTGTCAATGCCTTCTAGATACATTAATTGTGTACTTCACTGTAGTAACGTGATCATATACACGAGAACACCCACGGCATCGTTTGATTTGGACTCATTAAAGATGAAAAATGTTCAAATGTCACGTTTCCAACGTTCAGTCGGGGTAATAGCCGTTGTTTATTTTTTCAGATTATCTTATCCTCCCATTTCCACAAAATGTAATTGACATTTTCAGTGATTAGAAAAATTTGCATGCCGGACATCCAACACCGATTAAAAACGAATCTGGTTAATGAACCACTACCGCCTTTCCATCACTTGTTAAATGATGGCATTTCTTGAGTAATTTTTGCCTTTTTGCTATTGATGGAAATGAAAAAAATATGAGGGGTTTCTCCACCTAGAAGAGCATAATGCGATTGGAACATTCAACATCGAAAGGCGATCCAGCTGCTGATAACTTATTGTGTAGCGTGAAGATTGTCTTTGATTTATCACTTGTGTAGATACTGAACAAAAGTTATCCCAGATCTCTAGCCCGTGGAACACTAGACATATAACCATGCCCATCAAATGGCCCTTGTTAGTCAAGTATAGTTTAAATTTTTGGATCATAGATAAAAAAATACTTATAGATGGGAAACTGACCCGTGTCGCCCTCTATTTGTACGGGTGGCGCCACCTTGAGAGTCCCGTCAGTACCTCAACACAAATGGTGGTTGTGAGCTTCGCTGACAGCCGAAAAAGAAGATTCCTGTGATTTTACAGTTTTTGGCAGCATATTCAAAATTACTGTAATTTTACTTTTATTGCAAAATGACATTTATGGTCCATTTTTTGATATTTAATTTAAAGTTACTCATCATTAGATTGATTATAATTATAACAATCAAATAGTCAAGTAAAATCGAATGAAGTGTCAAAAAATTGACCATAATGCCTGAAGTGAGAAAAATAAAGTAATAATCATCAAATTCATATATTTTATGTCATACTAGTTCATTATTGTGTTTTTATTGCTCAGTTACCAACTATCTAATGTCGTACTTTATGGCCCGCGCGGGCATAAAGAGAAATAATTTTTTGTTCAACTTATTTAATAACCATGTCGTTAGCTTCTTTAGACTTTTTTGGCAACAGATTTTCAGTTGCTTTCTTTGCTTTTTCAATAATTTTGTCAGGAATTCCTAAATTTTCCTTCATTTTGACTTCTTACTTTGACACATATGAAAATTATTGTGATTTTATGACATTTACGTTTGCCAACATTCACCTATTAATTCAAACCGGATTTTTTGGAACACTGATTTGTATTGAGATTGGTTTGCAATAACGAACTAGTGTGACATCAAAGTTTGTATGTACCGCGGACATAAACAGATGTTTATACCCTCGGGCGACTTACAAACCCTCGGGCCAGAGGCACAGAGCCAGAGGTCCTCAGGGCATAAACATCTATTTATACCCTTGGTACATAAATAACTATTATTGAATAAAAAAAGTATACAATAAATGGAACGTTTTTTGGGTCCGGTAAGGTTCGCGACCCTCGGAATTTTCAACGATTTTTTTTTAATAGAAAGCCCTATTGCCGTAGAACGTTTTAATAAAAAATATTCTTGGATTATCCACTTTTGAAAGAGAAAATCGCAATTGAAAGTACCAAAAATCCGCCATTTTTTTAAAATATTCGACAATTTTTGACAATTTTGTCTTGATATCGGATGGTCACAAATTTAAGAAAGAGCGGAGAATGGGCAATGTTGCCAGCTTTCATTTCCGTAGCTCGTTACGGCTTGGAAATAACACCAAGATTTCAAATGTATCTTTTCACATATAACACCGATATACTTACTATCTTTATGATCTGAAATGTATGTATTGAAAATGTACTTTTTTGGACATATTATTGTATGTTCCACAGGTACTAACTTGGTACGTGTATATTTTATGACGTTAGAGTAAAAGTAGAAAATTATGTATATTTTTGTGATTTTTAGTTGAAAATTAACGTTAAATGTCCCGATAAGTAGGTATATTTCGAGAATGGGAAGGGAATAAACATGTATGTATATAGATAGACATTAATATAAAATGATTTTTATTCCATATGATGTTTTCCAAAAAGGGGAAGGGAAGTCAGTATGCCTATCAATGAGTTTTATAATTCAAAGATCTGGATTGATTGATCGATGTCGCGAGCGAAGCGAGCGCGTCGGGTCGACGTTTCGCAATTCGCGTTGCGCGTTTCGACCCGGCGCGCATCCATGTGAAATACAAATCAGACACTTTTTCGAGAAGGGGAAGGAAATACATCTCTGCACCTCAAATTGACTGACTTCATGGGATTTCTACTAGAGCAAAAAAAAATTATCATAATTCAACACATACCGCTTCCCCACCAACTGACACAGATCAAAGTGTAACTAAAATATCATTAAATACGGAGCAAGAGAATAAGAAAAAAATTGTTAACCTTACTATTATATAAATTTTCATGGTTATAAATGCAAATAATTTTATATTGTGATATATTCATGTGATCTATTACAATGTATTCAGCTGAAAGAAAACTAAGACCATTTGACAACGCCGTTAGGAAGTATCACCTGATCCTAATTTGTCAACCTATGATATCTAGACATAAGCTCTGACATAAGATTTTAGTGTGTAATTTTATAAGCTTAAGTGTCAAACGAAAATATTAATGTTTACGAATATTTCTAAAAATTGGCAAAATTTAAGTATTTTCTTCCGGTTTTTTGTGTGAAACAGACTGACATTTAGTTCAAGATAATAACCTTTACTGTTTAAAGTGAAAATATTTATCGTGAAATAGCATGAATTGGTGTTGAAAAAGTACAATTTTTTGAACTAAAATCGTGATTTTTGAAGTAATTACTGGATGATCCAGCGAAATTTTTGTTTTAATCTGATTTATTTAAGGTAAGCTTTCAAACAAATCTAAAATTAACATAAAATTCCGAGGGTCGCGAAGTCTACCAGAACCCGTTTTTTACATATTTCAATGACAAACATGAAGAAAAATGAATATTCAACAACAATGCTGGGAAGTTCAAAGTTGTATGGAATAATAACTACTTCTGCCACTTTTCATTTGATAAAACGTGTTTTTTTTGAAGAAAGAGCTTACCGGGTGTACCTCACATTACAGTCTTTCACAATACATATTCTCGACATTGTCTCTCGAAATAAAAGTTCCACTATAAACAATAAAAGCCAACTACGAATACTCAACACACACACAAATAATCAAAATAGTTTTTTAAAACGAAAACCGGACAATCACACGATACACGTTGTAAAACTTTGATCTGCAGCTGTCAGGCAGTTGTCAGACTTGTCAGGTTAGGATCTATATAACACGTTAGGATGTCAGCGCTCATATATGTGGAAGAATCTGCAACTACCACTAACGGCGTTACAGTTCTCACCAAATTAGAAATTTTAGTACTGACGGGACTCTCTATGTAGCAGCACCCTTGCGCCTTCAGAGATCCCCTACCCTGGTTTAGATAACATTCATAGCAAATCTGACAGTCCAAATTGAAGGAATATGTACATATGAGGAGCTTGAGTTCAAAAGCGGCTTTATCCATTTAGAAAAAATGTTCAGGAATCGACGAAAACTTCTCATCGGTTCGCCGTAATACATAATAGGGATGGGAAAAATGTTTAATTGTAGTGTTCTAGGAAAGTGGTTGGACGCAATTTGAATTTTTTCCTCAAATGTCAAGTTTTTGAAAAAAAATGAAAATTGATAAGGATATAGATGGTTTTGATAGCAAAGCCCCAAAAATTCTCAACAAAAAAAATAAAATGCTCAGAAAACATATTTTTATTATAAAACTGCAACACAAAACATATTTTTAAAAGGAAAATTCAACACAAATATGGAAAAAAAGAAACAGGCGAAACATAAAATATTTATATGTAAAGAGCAGCTTCTTCATCTAAACAATAACATGGCACACTCTGTTCGCCCTCATCTTCTTCCTTGTCGCTAGTTTCTGTATCTGCATTACTAGAAATAAGTAAATCTTCATACCATCTTAGATCTGCTCGCGATATCCAATTTTCACCGAACAGCTCTTTCAAAAGCTTCCGAAGACTATGTTTCGTCTTATCCGGTGAAGAGTTTATGGGCTCTATTATGTTAAGAACCAGGTTGTCATCGTCTTTTTCTTTCTTTAGCATTATTTCGCGCGATTTATTTTCAGGTGCAAACCGATAATAAAGATGTGTATCCACTTAAATCTTAGGATTTTGTTGATTTCTGTTACTTCTTGCGATAAAAATTCTTTTTGTTTCAGCAATGCCCTTAACCTTTTTGTAAACTCTCTCTAGTTCTTTTACATTATAAAATTTCCAGTCGTTTCCTTAAATTTCCAATTGTCCGACTTTTGAATAATATGTATTCCTCTTTAGAAAATATATCAGTATTTTTCCTGAGCAACTTCTCTACTCTCCCAAAACAACGATCAGCAGCCATGAAGCTATGTGGCGGGCTGGAAAAGTGATCGAGATTCCGGACAGATATTCTGGAGACTTATTTTCAAGCCAAAACATAAGTGCGTGAACTATGTAGGAATTTTGGTTTTGGCCGGTACAGCTATCACAGGAAAGTCTTATTTTCTCAATGCACCACTTTGTAGCCGTATTTCAGAATAAAACGAATTATTGGATATAACCACCTTTGCTCGCAAAAAGAGGATATAGCCAGTTTAGATGAAAAAAAGCTGACTTTGTATGCGATTTTGAAATACAAATAACCCGTTTTGAACGCAAATGATCGTACCAGTTGATAGAAGATCTTGTGAAACTTAGCCTAAAATCGCAAAACAGCATATCGGCAAAAAAAAGGGATATAGCCGCTTTTGAACGCATCCCTGAGAATATCTCTCCATGAATTGTGTAATGTTGGTAAGATTTTCTAATATCAAACTCTCAATTACAATGTATAGTGGTTCTATGACTTGATACAAATATTTTGTCGAAATAATTTCATTTAGCTTCAACAAGCTGCTATCAAAGACGACATTTTGGCTCATTTACCTTCTATAAAATATCACAGCCCTTGCCATCTGAATTTCGTAGCATAGCGTTCTCTCCTGCTCTAAGCGACTGATTAGCCAATAAGAAGGAAAATTTAATTAATATTCGTATGCATCAAGCTACCTGCAATATGTTACGTCGCTATGAAGAGTTTACCCTATGAAATTACGTTCACTTCACACGTTGATAAACGAACCTGAATATCATGTTAATTTTGACTAATTTGTCCTAAAAGCAGAGAAATTTCTATGAAATTCAATGTTGCGCCATGAAATCTGCTAGGAAAACATAAATATTGAGGTGTATGTGTATATGCTAATAAAATAGAACTCTCTACCAGCAATTTGAGCACTAGACTATATTATGCCGAAATTAGTTTATTTATATTTCGTAATTGACGTAAAACACTATCTTGCACGTTATACAGAGCATTGCAATGAAAACTATCCACCCCACATAATTCCAGAGACGTCACTTTTATGATAATTCCAGTTTACTAATAGAAACATTTCAATTCGTAACAAATCAGCAAAACAATAGTAAATAATAATAGGGTGTTGAAATTGACTTCCATTGGTTTCCATAAATGATACAATCGAGCATCAAATGAGTTTCGAACATTATGTAACATTTCTGAGAATAAAATTATTTAATCATTTCTCAAAATTTTAGTTTTGGTGGAATAGACAGAAAGTCTATTTGGACCAATAATTTATAATTAACTTTACCGCCAAATTTGAGAAATTTTATACGAACGGAGAGGCTTGAGGCCGATTGTTCCTTGCTACCTTTAACAGATACTAGATAATATTAAGCAATAGTACAGAAATCCTAATATGAATTACTTAGTGAAAAATTATCAAGAATATGTGCCGCAGATATTATAGTATATTAAGTATCAAGAACGGTGAGGGTTGTTTACTTTGCTGGAGACCGGTATTACCCTTAACGTTCGAAATGCTTATACAATTTTTTGCGCGATCGTATTGAAATATTCGAATTTCGAATAAAATAATTTAAATTTCAAAAGTGACATTTATACTTCTCGATCAGTTTGAAATATAATTTGCATTTTGGTGGAATTGTTTTCATGCTATTTATTACTTTTTATATTGTTCTGTTCGATTCTGTTCATTAAAAAATATCAATCTTCTTATTTTTTTTTTGTTTCTTTTGTGCAATGAATGAAGTAATATATTATTTAGGACCACTTAAATGTATGTAGGGCTAAGACGTAGTTTACTTACCGACGTCTGAACGGTAAGTAAATCACTTACCGACGTGTTAGACTTAGAAACCAGTAAACACAACTTACCAAATATCTTCTGTATGTTCCTTGTGGTATATTATTCATTCTTTTTTTAATTTCTTGGGAAATTAAACCACAATATTTTTGAATTCTTTATTTTAACGTTTCGGTAGCGTTCCAGCTACCGTTGTCAAGAAAAAATGAGTAGAAATTTATTTTTTATCCCTAACTGACACAACAGAAAAAAGGGATAAAAAATAAATTTCTACTCATTTTTTCTTGACAACGTTGAAATAAAGAATTCAAAAATATTGTGGTTTAATTTCCCAAGAAATTAAAAAAACAACTTACCAACCTGACAGCCGATGCTGTAGATAAACAAAAAAGATCGATCGAGCAAAAAGGAATTTTACTGGTAATACTACAGAAGTTTTGTAATGATTTAGTATATTTGATGATGTTTGAAGATTGAAGATTAATAATATTGAATAGAATTTGTGGAACAAGATGGATACTAATCTTTGGAATGCCACAGGAGGGTGAAATCGTGTGATCTAGGTGGTCATTTCGACATTGGGCCTCGTCTACCAATCCACCGAGCTGGAAACGATTCATTTAAAAATCGTCTTAAGTCGAAAGCGTAATTTGGAGGTGCCCCATCTTGTTCAAATTAACCTGTGATGCCACTGGTGATGAATAGAAGGTCGCTGTCTCACTCGATCATTATCGAATATCTGTGAAGCCAAACCAAGCCAAGAAGCTAAGTAAGTCCAGTAGGTCGGACGGAGCTATTTAATAATAATTTTTGTAGTGTGTGGTATGCTCCAATTTTAAAGCTTTTCAAGTGAAATACTCATAGGAATATGTCTGCGCAGAAATTAAAAATAGCAAACGAACATTGAGTTCATAAGGACTGCTGGGAATCAGACTATTTAATAACAAACAACAATAATAAGCTTCAGTGCATTGTTTGTTCACGAGAACTATCGGTTTGCAAGGAATATGATATTAAACGACAGGAATGAATACACTACAAGGAATAAAGAGCAATTTACAGGGAGTGAAGAAATGGTATTATTACGGAATAAAAGAAAAAACTGAATATCACTGATCTGTTGGACATTAGGCAGATGGTATTTTTTGTCCGAATTATCCAAAACGTCGAAAAATTCACAAAACTGTCAAATTATTCCGTGTTCCCAGGCTGATCCCTCCAATTTACCCAGTACACGCATGAGAGTGTCATCCTTCTATTGACATTCGATAGAATATCGTTCAAGGGTTCAAGAATACCATTTATCCATCCCCACACCTCCTTTTTCTCGGTTGTTGTACTCCCCGGGCTTCAAGAATTGGGTTTCTGATCATCCACCTGTCAAAGTAAAATGTTCTGTAATGGTCTATTGCGGAACTAAGTCAAAAGATAGTGACCCAGTAAGCAAATTCAGCTGCTTCTCTTCCTGTGAGTAATATTTGAGGATTGTTTATATGGCATTAGTACAGATTTTGAATATACAGGGTGTACCTATCTTACGACAAACTTCGGTATATGGGTAATTTTGATAGATATCAAAAAATGTTATGAACAAAAATAGTAGATGTGCTGAAGGTCCATATTTTGGAATTATATCGAACTATAAAGAGTGCTGCATAACTCCGTTACAAACCAAACATATGATTTTTCAAATGGGAACCCCTGTATATTATACCGAATTCGGATTGCTTACATTTTTTTCAAGCTTCCGATATGCTGTTTTGCCACGTTATATAGAGTCCTTCAAAATATATGGACACGTTTATGTGAAAATCGTAGGTAAATCAACGCTCTGTAGCTTGTTCTACGTTAAAGAAAAAAATGTATTTTGCCAAACAGAGTTTTATAATATAATGCAATATCTCCGTATGCTATTAAATTTCAATTATATTCTTCCTTGGATACAGGGTGAACGGAAACTCTAACCTGTCATTTTCTTTCTTATTTCAAATGGAACACCCTGTATTTTATAGCAAAAATAGCATCTTCGATTATGTAACTTTAATTTCTGTCGAGCATTCCCTATACTCAAAGTTTATAAAAACAGAGTTATCTGGTAATATTTATTGTAAACTATTATTTTTGACCTATTATGTGAAAGCAATAATGTAACAAAAAATCCTAATTAATGATAAATTCATTCTAAACAAAACTAGCTACCAAAAGTATAAACTCAACCGTAATATTGAACAAAAGGTTCAAAATGTCCACCGTTAACATCAATGCAATGCTGTAAGAGGGGGACCAACTGATTGGCCATTTCGGTCACCCGATTTAACAAAAGTATATTTATTTTTTTCGGGTTTTGTAAGAAATAAGTTTATAAAATCCCCGGCTATTAGAGATGACATGAAAGAGATAGTTAGTGCGGCATTTAGATTTGCTCGATTGATATGCTACGTTGATATGCTGAGAAATGTTAGTCAATCATTTGAACTATTCTGCATCGTTGCATTGATGTTAACGGTGAACATTTTGAACCTTTAGTTCAATATTACGGTTGGGTTTATACTTTTGGTAGCTAGTTTTGTTTAGAATAAACTGTTCATTAGAATTTATTATTAATTAGGATTTTTTGTTACATACATCGTTTAATGCTTTCACATAATAGGTCAGTAGTTATATTTTACAATAAATATTACAAAATAACTGTGTTTTCAAAAACTTTGGGTATAGGGAATGCTCGACAAAAGTTGAAGTTACATAATCAAAGATTTTATTTTTGCTATAAAATACAGGGTGTTCCATTTGAAATAAGAAAGAAAATGACAGGTTCGAGTTTCCGTTCACTCTGTATAAAAGAAAGAATATAATTGAAATTTAATAGGATACGGAGATATTGCATCATATTACAAAACTCTGTTTGGCAAAATACATTTTTATTTTCTTTAACGTACAACAAGCTACAGAGCGTTGATTTACCTACGTGTCCATATCTTTTGAAGAACTCTGTATAACGTGGCAAAACCTCATATCAAAAGCTTCAAAAAAATGTAACCAATCCGAATTCGGTATAATATACAGGGGTTCCCATTTGAAAAATCATATGTTTGGTTTGTAACGGAGCCATGCAGCACTCTGTATAGTTCGATATAATTTCAAAATATGGACCTTCAACACATCTACTATTTTTGTTAATAACATTTTTTGATATCTCTTAAAATATTCCATATAACGAAGTTTGTCGTAAGGTTTGTACACCCTGTATAAAAGATTTTTTCCTTATTTTCGGTACTAAAGAAGCTTAATACTCGAATTATTACAATTTATGCGAAGAAGTTCAATAATTAGAATGTTCCAGAATATAATTCATGACAATAATAAGTGAAATATATTGGTTGAAAGTGCTCGAAATTTCATGCAACACACCTCTTCAATAACTTTTAACGTACCGGTGCCAGTGGTCTGTTTGGACTATCGCCAAAAATGTGTATAAGCAATTTTTGGAAATGCAAAAAGTTTTCCTTTTATAGTCGAAACTTTTCACTTAGCTAGAGTTTTCGCGATTGACCAGACCGGCGAGGCACCGTCATCGCACAAAATCAACTGAAAACTCCATATTCACCACCGATACTTAACGCTCGTCGTAAGAGGAAGTTTTTTTTTCATACGAAAAGTTTATGAAATTGAGCAGTTCATTGTACTTTGTTTATGTTTTAATGAGGTAAAGCGGTAAACTTTCCACGCAATTTATTTTCCGTAAGCTGTGGAAATACCAAGAAAAAACTTTCAATTAAAATCATATAATTTTTAAGCGGCAGTGAAATGGAAACTTCAATAGAGTCGAGCTAACTTGTTGATAAACTTCTGACTTACATTATGCTAATGAAATAAGGTTTACCAAAATCACTTTTAATATTCGGTATTCTTGGATGCTATGAATTTGTTTCCCACACCATACGTCTCACATTAAACTCGATAAAATAATAGTTATTTATTTAATTCCGCTATCAAATGTGACACTTTAAGTCACTCCTTGACGTTAGGTAACGTCACATTTTTCATAACCTTCATACAGGGTGGGGCAATCTTCTGACATCGGAGAATTACATCGTTGTGGTGAGAGATAGAACTTCATTATTTTGTGTGAGCTAATACAGTTACTGAGGGCACATTTTGAAAATACTTTCGATTCTACAGGGTGTTCCAAAACCACGTAGCAGCACAAACTTACATTTTTTTAAATGGGACGTACTATATTTTGTTCAAGAATCGAAAAGATCTCACCCAGAGCGTTACAAAAATATAGCACTCAAATATATTATAAGGGTGTTTTACAAAGATATGGCCAATTATTAGCAAAAAAGACCTCCTCTTTAACACTCTGCAAAACAGTAAATTAAAATGTTTGCCAATACCGTAGGTACCTGGAATTACCAAAAATTTCATATTTATTCATATTTCACTTTCAAGAATTGTTATTATAGGCTTGTTTGAGAATGGGCGAAACATAATCAAGCCAAATTTTTGATTATATCAAGTGGGTTAATATTAAAATAGTATCTACTAATAAATGTCAAAGAAAGATTGCTGTATTCTTCGTTTGTGTTTAGGAAGTTGATTCAAACACAATAGTTAACTTGTGGTTCCAACAAGATGGAGCATCTGTATATCAGAAATTTAACCGACAAGTGGATAGGACGTGGTGGACCAATTTCGTGACCTCCTCGATCTCCAGATCTCATACCGATGGATTTCTTTTTATGGAGATACATCAAGCAACTTGTGTATCAAACGGAACCTACTACCAGAGAAGACGTGAAAGAAAGAATTCGTAACGCATTTTCCACAATACAATAACTCCAGCTATGTTGGAAAAAGTAAGATCCTCGTTTTTGAAAAAAATTGTATGGAAGTAAATGGTCGCCATTTTGAACACTTAGCATAAACTACTATACTTTTATAGAATGTCAATGTTCATTTATGTAAATGTGAGTGTTCTTATAATGTTGGTTTTCATAATCGTTAGTTTTTCAAAAATAGAAAAAGTTGGAAAATAAATTACAAGCTTGCATTTTACATAACTAAGATATACTGTTTGTGGTGACTCAAGTAATTATTTCGTAAAGACTACAAACTGCTTTTATATTTATTAGTAATATAATGACATTAGCCTACTTACAGTAAACAAAAATATTTCTTCCAACATAATTCCTTCTTTCCTACCTCTAATGGTAAGAGTAGAATTCAAAGATATTCTAGATGCATCCAAAATTACGATTAGAATTTATGCCTTAGAAATTTTAAAATTCACAAGATGTTGCATGTAAAAATTTAATACCATTTAATTTGTGTATGTGAAATAATTGTTTTTAAACATTATCATAAAATATCTACGATTCTCCATTAACTAATGCCCTAGGCGTTTGAAAGTTTGTTAATTGTACTAACAAATTGTAAAAAGACTTATAGGGTATTCATTTGAAAATTTTGAGATATTGCTTGACTTGCGTTCTGTTTCACCCTGTATTAAAGAAGCTACAGATAAAAAGAGTAATTAATATTGAGCACAGCCAATGATGGGTGTATAACATTTGAATACAAAGACCTGTTGATTTATTTTAATTTACTGTTTTGCAGAGTGTTAAAGAGGAGGTCTTTTTTGCTAATAATTGGCCATATCTTTGTAAAACACCCTTATAATATATTAGAGTGCTATATTCTTGTAACGCTCTCGGTGAGATCTTTTAGATTCTTGAACAAAATATAGTACGTCCCATTTAAAAAAATGTAAGTTTGTGCTGCTACGTGGTTTTGGAACACCCTGTAGAATCGAAAGTATTTTCAAAATGTGCCCTCAGTAACTGTATTAGCTCACACAAAATAATAAAGTTCTATCTCTCACCACAACGATGTAATCCTCCGATGTCAGAAGATTACCACCCTGTATATCAGTTATGAAAAGTAGTTTATGTGAAAACTTTACGTAACTGTTTAAGTTTCAAAGAATAACTCATCAATCGGGTTCTGTCAAAACTGACAATTATTCCATTATTTAAACTGACAATCACCCCATTATTTCAATTCAATAGTATTTTAAGATTCATGAACATTGAAAACAAAATTATTTGGAACACAGCTATTTAAAGTTAGTCAATTTTCTAGGTGAATACTTCATAGTAACAATACTTCTAACACCATTTGAATCCACTTTAATATTACCATTGTAATTGAAGATTTTATTAAATATTATAAAAACGCGGAGTTAGATAAAACGCTATACGCGAACACGTTATGGAAAGAGTAACATTGTTCAGCTCGCCTAATATGCAAAGCTCGCTAGCGCTCGTTTTGGCAAATATTACGCTTGTTGAACAATATCGCTCTTATTATAACTGGTTACGTAAATCACTATTACAAACGGCTTTGCATAATCTATATATGTTTTTTTTATGGGGGCGGCCTTGTGTCGCTCAAACATAACCTGACGTGAAGAACTAAAGTTCGAATAATAGGTTTTAGTAGTGGTAGATTTGTTATCGGGACATCGTAAGCTGAATAAGTACATTCTTTTTTTAATTTTTTGGGAAATTAAACCACAATATTTTCAAATTCTTTACTTCAACGTTTCGGTAGTTGTCAAATTTTTTCTGTTGTGTCAGTTAGGGATAAAAAATTACTTAATTTCTACTTATTTTTTCTTGACAACGGTAGCTGGAACGCTACCGAAACGTTGAAGTAAAGAATTTAAAAATATTGTGGTTTAATTTCCCAAAAAATTAAAAAAAGAATGAATAATATACCACAAGGAACATACAGAAGATATTCTGAATAAGTACGTTAAGCTAATGGGGTTGAAAAAAGGAAGCCATAATGTCAGTTTTTCGAGCAAATTTATTGATTGGTGAAACTTTAAGTTGAAGAGAAATATATCTGATAAAAGAAAAGCTCGAGTGTTTTTTGGCAAGATAAATTAACGACAGAATATATGAATGAACAACAAAAATAATTATTTTTATTAACTTGCGACTCATTGTCATTGTGTAAAAGTGACGTCCGCTTACTAGATATTGAGGAAGAGGAGTTTTTATCGCGATGAAAAAGGGTCCACATTTTTTATCGATGTCAAAGTGACAATAACATTTCCAGGTATATGAGATTTTAACATTGGAGTTAATTTATCAACAGTAAAAACACAAGAGCTTTTTTTTATCGGATAAATTTCTCTTTGCATCGAAACAGTTTTGCCAATCACTAATTTTACGGGAAAAACTTACATGATTTTATCTAATGTCAGTTTTTCGAGCAAATTTAGTGATTGACAAAACTTCGAGTTAAGAAGAAATTTATCTGAATAAAGATTATATGGATGAGCAACAACAACAATTATCCTCATTAATACAGACTAATTGACAGTTTTTGCAGTTTTGCCAACACTTTTTTTTTATCCTGTTATTTAACGTCGGTCTATTTCTGCAACTGAGGCTAATCACCGACGCCGGGAGCACTCTACCCCTAACCGGAAATTTTGGCGAGCCCACTAGTGTTCCAACCAGTGGTAGCTTTCTTTAACGAGACCAACATCCATGGACTCGGGACCTCGGTTTTACGTCTCCTCCGAAAGACGGCATATCTACATTATACCTCGTGCTCATTGGTATAATACCTGCGAGCTGTGATATGCTAGTCCGCTGCAGGCTGTACGGGCCCCATACGATGGTTTTCACCCATCCAAGTACTAACCATGTCCGACCTTGCTTGACTGTGATTATCGCATCAAACGCGTTCCACTACAGTGCTGGGTCGTCGCCCTTTGCCAACACTTAATTGCTGTGAAATTAAAAGTAATCAAACTTGCGACTCATTGTCATTGTGTAAAAGTGACATCCACTCACTAGATATTGAGGAAGAGAAGTTTTTATTCGATAAAAAAGGATGCACCTTTTTCATCGATGTCAAAGTGACAATAACATTACCAGGTATATGACATTTTAACATTGGAGTTAATTTATCGAGTGACTATAAGCACTTAAACAATAAAAATTGTTGATATATTCTTTTTTCTTATTCTTTTGGGAATCAAATCACAATAATGTTTTTTATTTTTTATTTCGACGTTTCGGTAGCGTTCCAGCTACCGTTGTCAAGATTAACTAGTGATAAAATTGATAAAAACATTTTTGGTCCCTATCTGACACAACGAAAAAAAATGACAACTAGACAATCAATAATGTGGTTTGATTCCCAAAAGAATAAGAAAAAAGAATAACTAATGCCACAAGAAACTTACAGAAGATATTGTTGATATAGTTTCCTCACAATTCGATAAATCATATCCTATAGGCCACCCGAACAAAACTCACAATTTCCTGTCCTGGTTTGACTTAATTTTTCCGTATACAATTGGTAGTCAACGGTTTTTGATACCTGATTTCTGTATATATAAAAAAAATTGAGTGAATAACATTGGCTACTTTTCAACACGATCCCGTGGCGGCATAGCCTCAAGCCAACATCGGCGTCACGCAAAGTGATTTACATCAATGTGTGGATAACTAATGTTTTTACTCAGCTCAGCAATTTTATCACAGATAGAGTACAACGGCGACACAGTGAAAGGCTGAAATTCCCACGTGAGCACTAAATTCAAGCGAGATTTGCCCTCTCTGATATATGAACTGGGTCGTCGACGATACTTCTTCTATATTAAACTGGAGTAAAAGACTCTAATGTTTGCTTAGAGACAGTACTTCTGGATTATGAGTCTGCTAAATGGGGAGAACACAGAAAATAACTTCTAGAATTCACGAATTACACAATCACTAGTAAGTATAAATTCATAATAACTATCTGTGTAATTTTGTCACGGAGTGTCATCACTTCCACACTTATTTCAATTATAAAATGTGAAATTAAATAGATCCATAATAAAGCTGGAGCGTAGTAAGTTTTTTCCTCAACAGAGTTACAAACAATCTTTATTTTCTTATGCTAGCTATACAGGGTGTTTCTTAAGTAATCTAAAATATTATATGGGGCGCTTCGTTACTCAATTTTAAGACGAAAAGTTCATATAAACATGTGTGATAGGTGTTGTCGTTTATGAGATACAGGGTGTTGTACGTGAAATTAATTTTTCTTGGTGACGCTACTGATTTATATTTTTTTATTATTTTATTACAAGCAACATGTGTTAAAAATAAAGAAAAAATAATACATTTCAGAGCAAATATTCAAAATGTCCACCTCCAGCTAAAATGCAAGCATCCGCTCGATGTCTAATGGATTGTCGAATACGTTCGAAGATACCAGGATTGTTACGAATAACATTAAAGCCGTCTATGATACGATTTTGAAGATCTTGTACGTTTAATATCAGTGTTGTGTAAACAAGCGATTTCAAATATCCCCACACACAAAAATCCAGAGGATTGTGTCCAGGTGATCTAGGGGGCCACGGGTGTGGAGATCCTCGTCCGATCCAATGGTTTGAAAAAACATTATTTAAAAACTCGCGTACAATCACTGGAAAATGTGGTCTAAATTATAAATAATATATAGGGTGTCTAATTTATGAAAGTATGTTTGGTTCTCACGTATAATATCTAACACTTAATAATGAAAATTTTTATTCTCCCTGTATATAAATAATCGAAACCTGTCTACCCGAAGGTGTGAGATACACCTTGTATGCCATCCGAATATCACCTCATTCTTTATACAAGGTGCCAGATGCCAGACAAGTGACAGATGCCAAGTACAGTACGTTTATATTTTCCTTACTACACTAAGACCTAGCGAGGGATCTCACACCACTATGCAGTCTACATAACCATTACCGTTTGTCCCACTCCAATCCGACTAATAATAACAAAGAAATACCCTTTTTACTTCAAACAACGACACCCTCCGAATGCTCCAGTCAGATAATTGTTTATACCTCTCTTCGCAGCTTATACGTATCTAAGCGAATGGACAGATTTGGTGAGTACCTTACTATAGTCGCATAGGCCCATGGTTCGCATACGTTTTTGAATTTATAAATAATTCTACGATGATGACACCAAGGTCTACATTTGTATAGTCTAAATTTGGGGGTCCTAATCCACTCTGGAGCCTAAATTTAACGCTAGACAGGTGACTGATGACAGGTGGCGGATGACGTTCTGCCAAAATATTTAATCTATATCTGAATCCATTCCCTCCCGCCACTAGCGCCATCTAGCAAACGTTTTTATGTAAACCATGATGTGGCACGTTTGACGTAACACGTGACGTTTGTAATCTCCCAGACAACCAATAATACATCGCTACTTTTAAGCTGCCCCTGGTATATCACAAAATAATTCAAGACAACTTACCTCGGTATATCTCAAAAGCGCACCTGCCTGATCACGTAATTATCGTAAGGATCACAGCTATGAATGCCTTAGGTCCCGTGTCATCTGTCAGCTATCAAGAGTTTACATAGGACACGAAGGTTGTTTTAATATACCCTGTATTTGCATATTTCTCATTGTCGTTCTTCGGATGATACTTTCTCCCCTGTATGTCGCTCTTCTTCTTTCCCTCTGGTCATTGTCGTTCTTCGGATGATACTTTCAATACTATCGCTTATCTCTTCTTCTTCCCTCTGGTCATTGTCGACCTTCCACGAAGGCTGTTGTTTTAATATACCCTATAATCTAATAAAATAATTGGCGTTATCTAACCGCAGCTCGGATTCCGACGCGTGACCTTGAAGGGAACCATTTTTGCTATTTTTGAGCTTAGATTTCCTT
The DNA here is from genome assembly GCA_910591685.1 of Galerucella tenella. NCBI lineage: Eukaryota > Metazoa > Arthropoda > Insecta > Coleoptera > Chrysomelidae > Galerucella > Galerucella tenella. Next base: position 17,311 of record CAJUYH010002552.1, read on the forward strand.
ATGGAGATTCCCATGTTAAAATCGCGAAAAATGAGGCTGAACTCTTGTAGCACATTTACTTACCTTCAAAATCGATTAAATTGTAGCAGCATACAACACCTGAAGTATGCAACTTCTGGCCAGTTTCATCTCTAGCTGACTGGCTTTCAATTATCATGTTTCCAATAAAAAATATCAAATCAATATGCTTGTGAATTTTCCACAGAACTCATTCCGTTTTTCATTTACATAAGTGCTTTTTGCTATTTCTCCTATTTAAACTACAATAGTTGGGGAAACACTCCACTCGTAACGAAAGCAAGCTAGTAGTGCTTCCCAACGCATTCCACAAAATATTTTCCCCAATTTCTGGTATGATTATGATCACTTTTTATTCGCTTCAAGAAGATAAAACTTTTTCCTCTATAATCATTCATAGATCGTGTCTATCCTACTTTGTTGCTATGAAAACAAGTATTATTCAAATCAAAAAATGATTAACTCGATGAAATGAAACAATTTAATTCATTCAAATGTTAACTGTATTTGAACTGATGCTCAGCATTAAATTGTTACGCGTTGCGCTAACGCAGTAACTTTGTCAAATCATCACAAAAGGCATATCGTAGCGCGACAGTTCATAACCGTACAAATGGTAACGGACAATTCGTAACGCCGTCAATGATCATCATCATCACAGAAAAATAGTAGTTATGACGGCAAAGTGGGAGAAACAATGTTCAAGTGCTTCTGGATAATGAAGAAGCACTTCCTATACCTAGATCAAAGCACTAGATAAAAAATTCAAAGTAATGGAAAAGTCAGGCATATAACTGAGTTGGATAACGGAATTGGAGAGAAATTTCAGAGAGACATTTACCGACCTGGTGACTGGACACTCACAAACTCTGCTTCTGTGAGAAACTACAAGGACACAGACAGCAGCACTTTGGAATAGAGTTAGTACAACCATCACAACTACTGAAGATCCCTCCAGATAAACTGGGGGCCTATTCAGAAGACACACGGAATGGAAGTAGGTAGATAACATGCCGGGTGATGGTACAAAGATTCAGTTCAAGTGCTTGGGCTTTTGAGCCCACCGCGAACGTATGAATGAAATGAATGAATGGAATTGATTATTGGTAAATATCAGCTTCATCGACCAGTGGTTATATTTTATAATGGGCTCGTTTACTAAAATGTTTAAATCATTTTTAACTGTCATAAAACAAAGTACTAAGGATAAAAATATGATTCTGAAAATTTCATGTCAATAGAATATGTCGTTCTCCTAATATAACCAATTAAACAAGCATACCGTAGCTGGGCGAAGACTATGAGTGTGACGTCACCGCTTATGAAAGTTAATGTGCACAAACACTACGCTTCTGACTGTAACGTGCCTCGTGTAGAATTCATTTATTTTGAATTACTAGCAAAAATTTTTGTGAATAAAATAAAATGTGTGGACCTAATTTTGAAAAAGCAGACTCATTAAATCTTCCAGAAGTGGACTAGCTAATGATTATGGAGCTTTTTAATCAAAAACACGAGTTTATTGAATTATAATTTCATACTATTTGACACATCGTTTTTGGCTGTTTTCCGGCCAGAATGATTAAAAATAATTTCATGAATACATGCTCTCTTAAATGATATATAGGGTGATTCCAGATGTTTTATTTTATTCCTGGTTGGTGGACAAAGTTACGGAGATAACGCTATAGGTTACTCAGTAACAAATTGCAAATAACTGCAGACTGCCCAATTGAAGGAGCTTCTCCAAATTTACGATGAATATGTAGTGGGAATTAAATCACCAATGTTGATAAGAACAAAAAAAACTTATTTTGATGAAGCAGGTAATATAAGTTCCAAATGTTCTCATCAGATTCATATGCACATACACCTCACTGGTGAAAAAAGCGATATTTGTTACAGCTGATCCGGACTTTGAATCAAATAAAATAATTTTTTTCAACCCTTAACTACTATCTCCGGGTCAATATGACCCAACGATCTGTCGATACACGTGATTTCAGGCGAGGACGGCATGCGGCGAGATATGCTCTAGCTAGCGACGACTGATTTCAGTCTTATAAGTGCAGAGTAGAAAGATTGTCGCTTTGGTATATTTTTCAGCGCTAGTGGGTCAAATTGACCCGTGGATAGTTTTAAGGTAAGTTTTTTCGTGTTAACCTACATGCTTTTTATGGGATTTAGAGCCAAAATCAGGATAGTATACTAAGTCTCGGTATTTATTTTTATAGAATATGGAAAACAAACCACTAAGCGATTATGCTTTATTGCAAGTTGTTGGAAATGATGAATTTTGGGTGGATATGGAAGAGGAAAAAAACACGACAGGCGATTTGGACGTTGCATCATCCAGTACCGCAACTGACAGGGAAGATAAAATTTTGAACAAAGGCGACGAAAGCGATCCAGATGAGAGCGATGCTGAAGAGTTAAGCGAACACGACTCTGAGAGTGAAGTTGAATGGGACAAAAATGATGACGAAATTGATTCTTCAGAAAGTTCATCGGAGGACGAACATGAAAATACCCAAACATTACGGGAAATTCCATCGTGGTACGCAAAAGATAAAACCAAGTGGTCGAAAACGGCACCAACAAGGGGAAAAACAAAACTGCACAATATTATAAAAGTGCTTCCTGGTTTGAAAGGTCCAGCCCGACTAGATCCGCTGGCCAATGGCAATCTTTCACATGATTTTAAATTTATCGGGGATCCACAGCAGAGTATAATATCAATTTGCTACTGATGGAAAAACAATTTCAAGACTGGACTTCCTCAAAGCACTGGGTCGTAACCTATGTGAGCCCCATATGAAGAGGCGTATTTTCAACAATAAAATACCACGCAACCTAAAATATTTAACAGCTGATATACTTGGGGTAATCATAGAAGATCAAGAGGTCCCTCAGCAGCACAAATCAGCATTCAAACGGAAGAGATGTACATTTTGCCCCACAAAAAAAGATCGCAAGACTAGCACCTTTTGCGATTCCTGCAAATTACCGGTGTGTCAGCAATGTTGTAAAAAATTTGTCCAAATTGTATTTAAATTTGTTTCACTATTTATCACAATAAATTGATGTGTTACCATTTACTTTTTATGAATAAAATATGTTTTTTTTCTTAAATTGTATTTTTATTAGTACTTTCAAAAATGGGTCAGTTTGACCCGTGGGTAGTAGTTATGTTTTTGTTTTGAGTGGGTAGTAGTTAATGGTTAAGACATAATATACGCCAGTTTTGTTGATGATTTACTGAAAAAGATTACGTTTTTTGGAAAAAAAACAGTACCTATTTAATAAAATTTAATTTGTGAAGAACTGATCCAATATTTTATTGAATAATTTTGAACATTAATAACACCACAAGCTATAAGAACAATATCATCTACGTATTTAAAAAAAAAATTAGACTAATATAAGCGTGTGGTTTTCAATAACCCTCTCAATATGGATTCACAACGTATTTCATAAGGTAATTTTTTAACGATTCTTATTGAAGAAAAATAAAATCCTAAAAATACACAAAGTATGTTGACTTATCAGTGATTGCTTTGAGTCTTTTCATGCTTTTCTGCCATTGCTCTCGTTTTTTTTGCATCCTTATTAATAGAAATCAATGTTTTGTTAGATGTTTTAATCGTAGTACTATTACATTCTGGAACCGCACAATATTTATAGCTTTTTTTACTCTGGTGCTGGTCCATTGTGTCGAATAGTTTAAATTATTCCTAAACGTTACTAGCTAAGTAGTCATCTAACCCATAGATAATTTACCGAAAACCGCACGGCGCGGTATCCGCTCTCTCAACGAGAGATTTCATATGGGATGACGTCACGCCTGAAATTCGGAGAGGAGCGCTGTTTAATGTTTATAATTTTTTTTGGGGGGGACTTGGGAGTCTCGCTGACGTTCAATTTTTCGCACAGAGCCTCAAAATAATGTGCTCTTCCCAATAATAAAATAAAAAAAATATGTAAACGAGCCTATTGATTTGTCTGGTACTGTAACAATGTTATCAGGATATGCATAAGAATCTCTAGTTTCTTTATTCCATGAAATTATTGAAATTTCTGGTGATTTGCGTGAAATCAACAAAGATGGACTCTTTATTTTCAAATAAGCAATCTGCATATTTTGAAATTATTGATACGTTGATTCCAACGAGCAGTCTTTATCGTCTCTTATACATATAGTAGGATTCAATCTTCAAAATTCAACCATTCATGATTTATAAAGTCAATATCAAACTATCGCAAGTATCATGTTTCCCAATAAGTGGTGTATAGTTACAGAACATAATCATCATAATAAAACAATGAAACATCTCTTTACTGTTCCAGAACCTGATTTATTCTATTCTTGGAATTCTTGGGTGATACATTTACATCTTCCGTATCCGTTCACATAAAATAAACATTCCGTGTTTGAAATTCCTCCATTCTTAAGGAGAAAACATTGTTTATATACAGATGGGAAAAAACCAATAAAAAAATCGAACGAACCTTACACTAGTCGCATATTATGATGTGTTAAATCCAGCATCTCACTTTCAAGATAAAAAACATTAATATCTCAAATCTTGAAAAAAAATATTCAGGTATCATTTGAAATAACTTTTGGTAACGAATGTTTTTTGTACTTTTGGTTGTACCGTTTATGTAAAGAGGCCAGTGGCCCCCAATCAGGCCGGAAGTCTATATTTTCAATGAGATAGTGCTTCACTTTCGAAGATAATGTGTGAGGCTGTTTTCTTTCCTTCCATGCACAACCCACTTATAGATTCCTTATAGGTTCCTCCCCATATGCATGTGCTTCCTCGGGGCATAGTGACCGGTGAGTAATTCCGTCACTCTCCTAATCAGATCCCTGCTGACGTTTAATAATAGTATATTATTAAACGAGCAGTTTATGATAGCCATAATTCACGATGGGTGACGTTTGCGTCACGAGCCGCAGGCGAGGGGCGCAAGTCACCCAAGTGAATTATGGCCATAAATTGCGAGTAGAATACTATACTTTGTCCACGACACTTAATTTATTTATTAATATATAAGTCAGTAGCGATTTGGCATATTACTAACCTCACAATGTTGTGGCAGCTACTTCAAATAATTTGACATATATAGAGATGGGCGATACTGTAGAAAGTATCAATACAACGTACCGTTATAAATATATTGTTTTGAAATACTTAATATTAGAAAATTTCATTATGAAAAGTATCAATCAATACTAAAAATTACAATATTTTATAGATACGATATATATCAGAAACAAATTTCCTGAACAAAATACACAGATTTAATAGTTTATTTCATATTGTACCCCCATCTCTAGTCGGGAATTATGAACCATAATACACTACAGTGTATTATGAACCATAATTCACGACAGTTGATATATTGGTACCATATACCTTTAGTTAGGAGGTAAAATATTGTCTTATTATTAGGTGGTCGTGGACAAATATCTATAATATCGACAATACTGTAGCGTAGGTGCAATGCTGATGCATACACTGTTGAACTTGGATGGAAAAACCGATAAACTCGTTGCTAATATCTGACGGCAATCACCACCTATCGCACTCATTGGTCAAATCAAATATTGTGCGCTTCACTGACGTCTTGCTACACACTTCCGAACAATTCACGAAATTACTGCCAATAATTGTGGGAAATTGAGCGGATAGATGTTACAGATCAAAATAGTTATTTATGTATTAAAAGCGAAAAGTGATACATTATTGCCTGAGAGTAATAACTAGAAAGCGATAATGTCACGTTTTTGCTCGTAATACATACAACATTTTTTCTGCAATCACCTAATTGTGACTATAAAAAACAAATATAAAGTAGAATTCTTACCATCATAGACACCGAAATATGGAAAAAAATTGGAGAACCGATTATTTAAATACGTCGAATGTTGCTTTTAACGCTTGTGGAAAAACAGTAGATCTCATGGGTGTAATTGAATGCCAAGTCCGGATAGATAAAGATTCAATTATTCAAACTGCAAATTGCTACGTCACTTCAATCAGAAATTGGATTGGATATATCAATTTAAGTTAGACGAAGTACCCACAAACTTTGTTAAGAAAATTGAAACTTTTATCACAATAGAAAAACTTAAAAGTGATTTTAATGAAGTTTTTAAAGAAGGACTAGGTGATTGCACAAAACATAAAGTTGAACTCTACCTTAAGCCAGAGTCTAAGCCAGTGTTTCGTCCAAAGCGTCCAGTAGCATTCAACCTCAGACAAGCAGTTGAGGAGGAGCTATGCCGGTTGGAAGAACAAGAAGCAATCACACCTACCGATTTTTTTAATTGGGCTGCACCAATTGTTGTAGTTAAGAAGCCTACGGGAAAGCTACGAATATGCGCCGACTACTCCACTGCTCTAAGCGAATTTCTAGAATCACACTGTTATCCGTTACCTGTTCCAGAAGATATATTTCCTAAAATAGCACACCGTATAATCTTCAGTAACTTAGATTTATCTGATGCCTACCTTCAAGTGGAAGTAAACGATGAATCCAAGAAACTTTTAACTATAACTACTCACAAGGGGTTGTATAATTTTAATCGCCTGTCAGTCGGAGAAAATACCAGGCTAGAATTCTCAAACAACTACACAGAGGACATCCAGGTGAAGAAATAATGAAGGCACTAGCAATAAATTACGTATACTGGCCTACAATAGATGAAGAAATCGAAGAATATGTACACAAATGCGTAAATTGTTTACAAGCTTCGAAATTCCCGACCACAATGGTGCTTGCATCCTGGCCTATTCCGGAAATGCCTTGGGAATGAATTTATATAGACTTCGCAGGACTTGTTGAAGGACAAAACTTTTGTAGACGCTCTTACTAAATGGCCTGAAGTTATCAAAATGGATTCCATTACGTCATATTTTACAATTAAAGAATACCGGACTACCCCAAACAGAAACGTCCCTGGAGGAAATTCTCCATTCGAAACGATGTTTGGTAGGAAACCAAGAATTTTATTAGACCTACTAATTCCATCGGACAATCATAGAGGAATTAGAGCAAACACAAAATGGAAGAACAATTTAACAAAAAAAAAAACGGTGCGAGAATTCGACGTTTTCAACCAGGAGAAGTCGTCTATGTAAAAATAAGCCACTCACAGGATTGGATAGAAGGAAAGGTAATCGAAAACATTGGCAAAGTAATGTACAACGTATTACTCAGTCAACCTCACAACACAGATTATGAAGAGAACAGATACGAAAGCTTGACAGAGAACAGTAAAAAGAGAGAGAGATGGGTGGACATACTCACTTAAATGTCCATCGTCTTATGTCGACTCCGCTCGGGCTGCTTAGCGAAATTTCTCAACAGGGTTGTCAATTTGCATAACATTTCCTTCAATTTACGATCATAGGTCAAATATTTTATAAAAATTTTTTGAAGTGTGATAGTTAGACAGATACAAATATTCGATAATTACTTGTTTTAAATCAATTTTATTAACATTGGAAGAATTACACAATTGAAAAAAGTATAATGTATAAAAATCATACCATAAATATATACTTTTTTCACAAACCATATTTTGGCAACCATGCACAATAACGGTGACGGCTTACCTAACCTAACATAATCAAAACGTCAAAACATCACTTGCAATCTGTGCTAAAAATTCATAACGCCATTTTTGTTTGCTTCATTGTTTGGAGGTGTTCAATCGGCGATATTAATTGTGTTATTTGACTGATCGATTGTGCGTTGTGGTAATATTAACTATAAAAATATAGTGGTATAGACTATTATTCTAATAAAATGAATAAACATCACGGCGAAGTGTACCTATTGTTTATACAGAGACTGTCCAAATAAATTTTATTCGGAAAGAAAAATAAAGTTCTTTCGATTTCCAAGGGATTAGAGTATATAATTCAATATCCTGGCCTATGATTTAAGAAATTTTAGAGATTTTGATCATAACTTTGGTGCTACAAATTGCATAGGTGTATATTCTATTCTCTTTGATAATAAATAAATTAAGAATTATTTGTGCTTCAAAATTTGGTTGATTTTTGTGATTAATTGTGTTATCTAAAAATGTATTTATTAATTAATCTCCCAAAAGTTATGACTATTTATAACAAATCATAGGAATGTACATAGGGGTATTTAATGAATACATAAATATATATTCGATTATGATTATTGTTTCAATTCATGGCACAGTTTTAAAGATTTAGTGGAAACTTCCAAAACAACTAGATCCGACACTAGAAATTGTTATTGTCCCCGAGTCAACAGTGCAATTTGGTAAGAAATTTAGAAAATATTTTAAACTGGCAACATCGCGGCCATAACGAGTTAAAGGTCCAAGGTCACTGACGACGGAGCTGAAAATCGTTTGATGTTTTACCGGGATTCGTATCTGTTCTCTTTATAATCTGTGCTCACAAGTTGATAAGAGTTCATACCAATCAATTGAAATCAAGAAACGACGTCAATAACGAAGAGGCAAACAGACTTGAAACAAATCTACCACTTCATATACTGCTACGCGGCATGTACTGCATATACTGCTACGCGGCATCGTGCATAACTTTTCCATTCGTGCGTAAAATGCTTCTTACCACACACGTTACGCAATATACTATTACAATTATACAGACAACCTCGTTTAAATAATTCCTTGAAAATGAATATGTTATATTCTATAGCTTGGAATACCTTTTAAAAAGAGTACTCTCTGGTATTCTGGTATTTTTTTGCCACATCCCCACATAAATCGTCTCAATTACTGAGTTGGCAAATATTTCTAATAATTTATACGTAACTACATGCTACTGCTCCAAATTGAATCAGACACACATTTATCTTGCAGATCTTCATGAAATCAGAGAGTAAAAACGCTTTTTAACCATTTTACATCACACAAACCATAAGTAGAGACTAAGTTCGTATTTAAAGGGAATATCGCAGCCATTAATATTTCAGATTCTCAGGCGGCTATCTCACCATAAATGCGCAATGCCGACGATACCGCGAGGGTGTTCAAATGATAGGCGGCGAGAAGTTCCTAAGAAGACATTACATAGAGGCTACGATACTGCTACCCAATTTTTCACAAAAATGAATGAACTTATCAAATATAATTCACTGCTCAATATGTTTCCATCGAGTGAAGACAAAGCAGTCGTGTATTATTTGGATTTTGGGCTTTCCCAAGTTGGTAATAACTCACATCGAACAGCCTTAATATGTGCAAAAGAGTTATCATGGATTGTCATTGTCATTATCATCAGTTCTACAGATGTAATGTTATTTTCTTCCTCACTCATGGTCTCAAGGGGACTGAGCAACTAGGTCGTTTGAAACCAGAGTCTCTTCTAGGTAGGTGAATCTCGTTGCTGTTCCTTTGGTGCGCAGGTTTTCATTCAAAACTATTTGGCGCGAATTTTCTATAAAGGATATCGATACCTCAATACACCTAAGAAACAACAAAAATATATTGTTTTTCTTAAATATACAATGTTCAAAAGTTGAACAGCTAATAATTCTATGAAAATCTCGACGCAGCCGGTATAGTGCTGTTCATACTCAATAAATTATTCTTTTTGCTCAATAAAATGAATGTTTCTATTTCTCATGTATTTCACAAATCTCATTCAAGAGTATAATATTTTAATCCCTCTAAAAACTTAGAAAAAACTATATACCTATTTATGTGACCCTTTATCAATTTTCCTTGCGCCTTCACTACTCTAACATAAATACTACCGACTTGAGTCCCACGGTAATTTTTCAAACCTATAATTGCTCTACTTTCGTCATAGAGCAACTACCGAGAAGTTCAAAGTACCCTTGTAGATCACCTGTCACAAGCTCGGCAGACGACGTTTCGGGATCCATTGAATAGTCATTAAATTTTCATCGATCGTTAGTTTCCACGAATGGCATCCAATTAGAGGATTTGCAGAAATGGATGACTCCCTTTAAGTTAATTGGTATATTTAAATTCAGTACATTTTTTGTAAGAAGCTTCGTTATATAATGGTTGCTGGGTCAAGTGGCTTCAAGACAGTATGACTGAACTAATTTAGAAAGCAAATCATTTTGCGAAGCATTTTTCTCAATTTAAGATGTATAGTAAGGTGGATATTGTCGAGACCCAAATATATGTCTATGTAATTTTATCTATGCTGATAATTATTATTAATAAGGAAGAAGAATTTTCTAATAATGGAGAAAGTTGTGAAGAAAAGACTAATGACAATTTGGATTTCATAAAGAGTTATCAACAAATTGTGTAATCAGGACCTTGGTTTTCACAATGTAAACTCTACTACAATTATTGTTTATAGTTCCTATTACCCATCGTGAAGGTCGCACACCAATAGGTATGTCTAACTATTACAGTGAAGTCAAAATTCTTCAAATTAGCAATTATAGCAATTTCCACCGCCTGAAGTGTCGCGCTGTTTGTGAATTTGTAGATCAAAAATAATGATCAATAAGATTCAATACATTAACTAAGTACGCATATTTGATTATATCAAAAAAACGTGCTACGAAACTTCACCGGAAAGAAATCTGAAACTTGAAGAGAAACAAAATTCCATCTATAGTCGTTTTTACAGGCGGCTTCCGCTAAGAATACCTAATAGTACAATCTACAGATCTACACTCTCACAATTCAATCCTAAACAATAAAACTTTCAAGTTTTGAAAGCATCCTTTTGGGAAACGACAATGAAATGTTGGCAAAGTGCTAACGCTACACTTCGCTCGTATGGACCGCGTCTCGGATGACACCATAACCTCACTTATTTTTTCGATATATAAATCACCACTCGGCGATAACCCTAGGAGAAAACTTTTGACCCATGCCGTGCGCCTCCGTTCATTCATCCAGTTTTTCTTTGAGATAAACTAATATTGGCGAATATCTTTAGAAATACTATATGGAAGCTGAATTCTTTTGCTGAATATTGAATGTATATCAAAAGTGGTGGAAAACAAATATGTATTCATATTTTTGGCTACGTCTTTTGATTTTGTCTTGAATATTCGTTTTCATCATAATAATAGATAGATACTATAATTGGCCGATGAAATGAGAGTAGACGCAATCATAATATTATAATATTATTTTGATGTATTTATTCAAACAAGGTTTTTATAGCAATTTGAAAATTCAACTTTTGGACGATTTAAACAGTTCGCCATTTATACTGTGACGTACATACCCAAAAAAAAGTTAGCTACATAAGGCATATGACATATTATTATGACATATGACCACAATTCTGTTGTCTTCTTTTTTTAAATCGTGATGAAGAATCGGTTATATTTAGGTTGTATTGTGAATGACTTAGGAGTTGTTTAAATTTACTAATATTCCTAATAGGTAATATTTAAACGTCAAACTCGTATAAACTGTGAACCATAACAAGTAAAATACTCAGTAATAATATAACAAGGGAGTGAGAATGAATTGAAAATAATTTGACAGATTTTTTGAAAACTTGTTGCCAGGCAATAGTCACGAGAGCCCGCAGGGCTCGAGTGGCTATTTCCAAATGGCAACAAGTTTGAACAAAATCTGTCAAATTATTTCCTAATTTATGGAACTCGCGGGTTATATTTGACTAGATTATTTTTTGGTTCACAATTTTTCGAAGTAGTTTCTAAAATCTTTTTTGTTATTTCTGCATCAGAAAAGGTACTGAACCGATAATTTTCACTAATTTTATATATCGCTTTGACACAATTAGGTAATTATTCTGACAAGTTGCTAGGCAAATAAAAGCCACAGTGATTATTTCCAAGAATAATCACAAGATTTATTTCCACTATAATAATGACATAATTGGTTGAAACTTACCCTTGTGACAAATAAAGAAGCATTTCATTGATTTTAAAAAACGTCAAAAAATAATCATATATATAGGCTAATATGGACTTTGACAGTTCTTCCAACCTTTTTGTAACTGAAATATGTAGTCAGAAAGTAGCTAACTTCATCTTCAGGTATGTGACGTGTATCTGTAGTGTAAGTTGAAAACATTCAAGAATCTTTAATATCCGGGCTTCTCCTGATATATTCGGTATAAGAAATTTTTCAATCAACTATTGTGAAGAATAGTAGGTATATTTTTCAACGAGTGCAGAATGATGGCTATTATTCACGCGGATGAAGTTTCCAAAACGAGGGAGCGCAGCGAGTGAGTTTTGGAATCATCCAAGTGAATAATAGCCATTCTACACAAGTAAAAGACTATACTTTCTCCACGACTAAAAAGAAAAAACTTCCAGTGAGGATCGAACCTCGATCGTCCGCGCCATAGTCAACCACCACTAGGCTATAGAGCATATTTATAAAAATGTAAAGAGTAAATATATATACGTAACTCATATTTTTAATCGGAATCCTTACATTTATAAATGAAATTAATTCCAGGAGGCGTACATATTCACTATCGCTACTGTTGTCCATTTTTTCTCTTATAATATGTAAAATTATGATTTTATAATTATTTTGACGTTTCAAACGACGCACTGTCAGAAGCGATTTGCGTTCTTAGGTATTTGACGTTTTGAAGAGACGATTTGATTCATTCATTTCAATTCATATAATCGTGAACTCTGATAATAATAGAATGTGATTAGCTAACGGGAGTGAATTCTATTTATTATTCACTGGTGTGAAGAATTTAAATCATTATGCAGCTAAATATGTAAAAATAATTTGTGCGTTATTATTTAGTCGTGGAGAAATATTGTTATTTGAAAAAATTCTATAAACGGTATATCGGCTTAACACCTCATATTCTCAGGAGATTTGGTCATCTACATATCTGCAAAAGAGATTTTCGGAAAAAATGAATACATTCATTTAGATAGCAAACAAACACTACTAGCCCTGAAGAGACCACGTATCATATCAAGGTCAGTACTAGAATGTCATCATGTAGTCACGCTACCGCAGACAAATGTCCTTGGTAAGTATAGAGGTAACCTAGCGGTTGATGCCTTGGCAGCAAGGCAGCAGCTCAAACGCTTTTTGAATCTAGTGCACGAATATTCTCACAATGACATCAGAAAATGGTGGAACAAAACAAAATAAACCATAGGTTTGTTGACGTACTGAGAGGAACTTTCAGTAGGATGCACCAAGAGTCTAATAAGACTTAGGTGCTGTAGGTTAGTCCTACCCTCCCAACTTATCAGATCAGATTAATGCGCCTTGATACTGTCAAAATAATGGACTTCATCCGACACAGTAAGTGAGACCAAGTTTGCCAAGTGTCACGAAAAAAGGGATCACGAACCACGCGCATGTTGAGGCCATCCAGCTCCTCGACAACCAAAGCAGAAGTAGGGTAGTGTTTATTTAAGGTCTAAAGAATAGCTTATTTGAGAATCCAACTAGTATTTCAAACTAGAATCTCTTCCTAAGGTGCACCTTAGTTCCGCTTCACTCCTACTTACGATTTTCATTTCGTTGAAATCACTTGATGTCAATAGCAGCACTATGTTTTTAAATAGAGTCTTGATATTTATCATCAACAATTTACTAGGTTTGCTAATAAATTCTTATGCTTATCCATTGATCTTCATTGAAAATGGATAAATATAAAGTATCAGCCTTCACAGTCCTTTTCCTTATCTCCGATTTCTCGGCAATTAGGTTTTTAAAGTGCTACTTTCGACAAATACTTTAATATAAAAGTTCAAATGGCTGTGACACTTTCATATTTCACAGAATTCCTATGAAAACAAGCAATTTGTCAAATTTCCAAACTCAACTCTATTTTTTAAACATAAATCAAATCATTTGGAGAGAAATAAACTATATAACTTTGCCAAAACCAAATCTTATCATCCTTGTGAAAGTATTTGCCATTTACTCCTCTAATAACCTAACAAATTTCTTCTGGAAACTTCCCAACTGCCAAGAAAACTTCTCAATTGAGTTGAGATTTTATGGACACCAATAATTAGTGTCGGTGACCCGTACTGAGTCACTCGAATTCCAGAAAATACCCCTATCTACTGACAACAGACACAAGTACGTTACAGGAGTAAAGGAGCATCCTCGGAGAGTAGGGTTGTCACGAGTACGAGCAGAAGGGCCACTACCAAAGATAGATTTTTCAAAAGGCAATTCTTAAGTTTACAGTGGCGTACAGCTATTAAACACAGCATCATTTAAAATGGGATGTCTGCAAAACCTATTAGCTGCAGCGATTCAGTGAAAAATTTTCTGTTTGTGTCCATGAGTTGAGAGGTAACGAGGAAGGAAATTATGGTTAGTTTGATTGTATAGGGAACTTCAAATTGTTATTAAATGCTGCCAACTTATTCAAATCGAAAGATTTCAAGCTAAATTGATGGAAACTAAAAAAGGAAGTTACAAATGTATTCAAGAATCGGAAAATCAGCAGAAGTTGAGATTGAGTTATTGTGGGATTTTTTTTCCCAATTTAACTTACATGATTTCAATGGAAGAATTCATGGCTTCCTTCATATGAATACCGTCCTCACCATGACAAAGAAGAGTGGTGTCATTAGCGGAAATCATGAGAGCTCCTTGAACCAAGAGATCATTTGAATATACTAAACTTGTAGGTAATATTCGAACACAGAACTCATCCTTGTGAAACACCCTATAAGATAGTTCTCTGGTTGATTCCACAGATCGGCAGAATTTCTTCCAATAACACCAAAGCTTATAATATATTCGAACTCAATTTAGACAAAATAGCCACCAGAAAAAACTAGATCGAAATGTTTTAGACCCAAATAAACCGAAAGAAACAAAATAAATGAACACATGCTCTTGTCATGCAAATAATTTACCCTGTCTACGTCTCTGTTTAGGGTCTTGCTTGTGCTATCCTTAGGATTCCTGGACGAAAATGCAGCGTGTGGAACAGACCCTTTGAAGTTGAATCAAACAGGCGACGGAATGTCCTCGTGTCGTATACCCCGTTTTCCAAGCCAAAGGGTGAATTGATAAAGTTGCGCTCGTTGAACACTGATTGTCTGTTAATAAGAGCCTCTTGTAATTTTTGTTAAAGGAGCGCGGCGAAGAACTGCCTACATTATAATTGTGAACTATGCGGAGTTGTGTATTAAATGTCATGCTTTGATTCGTTTCGGAAAAAATCCGGAAAATAACTTATTATTTTCGTTACAAACTAGTAGTTTATTGAGAATAAGGGGAAAACTAAGTTGTTCTTTGTCGACTATTCATAATAGGGTTTGTAAACTGTGCGTAGCTAGATCAATAGTAAAATATAAGCAATCAAATAATCTTCCAGAAAATCAATTATTAGAACAGAAAAATTTAAACTGAACCTGAAGTAACGTGGCCATCTAGCAGAAGAGGAAGCCAATGTGGCCATAATTTTTGTACTGCATAGCACTGCAAAATTGTATACTTACCTAAGCTGAATCCTGCTAATATCCTTAACCTTTCAAGCAATTAGGGGAGGGGAAACTAGTAGTATCTGAGACTTTTCTCAGGTACTTGGTATCTCTTAGGTCTCAATGAGTGTTCCCAATATAGGTACATACATATTTACATTCAACCTTTGGGCTTATGTACTTTGGGTTCATTCTAGAATTACTCGGAAAGTTCTTCCTGTATTGAAGATCTTCAGATGAAGTAATAACAAAATGATGGGATAAAACAATTCAATTTGTTTCAAACTTCATTACATTATTCGAACTAACGAGTTTGAGAAAGCTACTGTCTTAACGAAACGCGTCACGAATATGTATTGAACTTAGTTCAAATAATATAAGTAAAGAAGGTTTAAGCAAATTGAATTGTGTTTCATTTTATCGTTCAATATGGATCTTCATCAGGTGAAAGCCTCATCCATTCAATTGATAACAATATAATGATTTAATCCATAATATATATCTATATAATATAATAGGCAGTGGCTAAGGCACTAATATACTCTATAGAACCCAAAAAATTCTAATAATAACAGATTCCTCCAATATAATAGATAATGGTATCCAACCAACCCTCTAGTGTTACAGATCAAAGAGCATCTACAAAAACTTCACACCTTAATTAAAACAATAGAATTTATTTGGGTAGGTACCCTCTCATATGGGTATACCTGGAAATGAACGTGCTGACGAAATCGCCAGAGAATATTCCGCAAACGTCTCCAAATCAACTACATTACACCCAGTGCCAGCAACGGATATAAAAGCGAAGCTTAAGGAGACAATCCGCAGTTTTTGGCAATGCAAAATGGACAGCCTCACAAACCAAATTAAAAGCAGTCAAAACAACGACACTGCCATGGACATGTCTACCATTTTCAAGGAAATTACAAACCATTCTTACTCGGTTAAGAATAGGTCACACAAGATGCACTCATAAGTAACTATCCAACTGAAATCATCCTCCATGTTGTGAAGTGTGCAACGTACAGTTCAGTGTCCAGCATTTCCCAGTGGAGTGTCCTAAATACAACAATGAAAGACAAATATTAACCTCTCAGTGCACCTTGTTGAATATTATAGGTGAAAAGTGCATAATTGAAAATGTTATTAGTTCCTAAAAGTCACAAATATATGTTCTCAAATTTAATTTAGGACACAAATATGTATTCTCCGATTTAATTTAAAAACCCATGTTAATAATTAATAATGTACCACAGATAATAACCCTTAGTGGTTGATGCAGCTGAAATTCCATAATCTCCCATCCATCACTCTGTACCTATAGTAGTTTCAGAGAAGTATATGAAATTTACAAATATTCATTTCGTAACCAAATGACTGTTCATATTCAGCACTTTTAATGGTTACTCCTTCAATAGCACTCTATTAATAGTTAAATACCAATTTTAGCACAGTATTGAAAAAAATTCAATCTAGTGTGAAATTTCACCAGAATTGTGAATGCAATTCACTCAGAGCCCCTCATTAAATTCGATGGTCGGTTCATTTGTTAGGAAGTGTCTTCCGAATTGGTACTCTGTGCAGTTTACACAAATACCGTAATGTCGACTAGATTTCGTAATTTATTTCCCGCACCAGCATCAGCTGTGGACGTTGCTCATGTCAACAAAATTGCGAATGTAGATAAATCCAGTAATGTGTGCAGTATCACGATTTAATTTTTCCCCAAGTTTTTTTTAACAATGAGAGCTGGTCTTTTTTGCATACCTTCCTTTTTCTCATAACGTGTATGAGTGAATAACAAAAGATGCATACAATTCCTTAATTAATAACGTTAAAAAATAAGTAATCAGTGGCAAAAGCAAAATTTAACCAGCTAACTGAGATTTATTACAAAGCTGCTTTATAATAAAGTGAAGCTCTAGAACTACAAGAGATTTTGAAAGTTTTCCTGAGTCAAATTAATTAATTACAAAGAAATATTACCATTTCGAATACATATTTAGCAAAATATTCCTCGAAACTTTATTAGAAGTAGGTTAATAGCTAAAATTGTCGCGAAATAGCATGAAACGTTTTAATTTAGCAAAATATTGAGAAGTTTCCACAAGCATTAACAGAATTAAAACAGAATTGATATTGGCATTATGGTATTTCACAAAAACCAATATTTTAAATTATTCACCAGTTTATCAAAAAAGCAATGCTGGAAAAATGAACAAATATAGATCTTATGGAGAATGGGGATTTACATTTTATGATAAAAGTAACTGAAAACCATTTTCCAATGGAAAATGAATACTCGTCTCGCCAATCATTGAATTGGTCGGTACATGTTGTTTTTCTTCCATTTATAGAAAGAGAGAGGAACAAATATAAGCTTTTTTGTTATAAAAATTATACAATTTCATGTACAAAACGACATAATTTAAAAATAGATGAAATAAAAAAATATGAAGTATGAAATCAACTATCTCAAAAGGAGAATGGTGGGTAAGGAGATTGCTGTTTTTTTCAAATAATATTGACCTCATAAGACATCCCGAAACTATTTAAAACTATATTTTTTCAACCCTCTTCAACGTTTAGTTTCAGATGGTCTCGGAGTTAGGCACATTTCTTTCCCAAACTATTTCGACAAATTACACCACAAATCATAATTTGCAATCAGTTTGTGCGGAATGAGACTACAAGCTTTAAGAAAACACAGCAGTGACAAAATTGATCAATTTCCTGTCATTGGCTCAAGGATATTTTCAATTGAGGCTTGGTGCCTATGAACTATGACTAATTTTGCTTTCTGTTAAGCTGGTTCAACACCTTGTAACCTGCAGGACAACATCAATAATTGCAACCAGATGGTTTCGTAGCCTAATTCTCAAATAGTTATTTGTATGCTTAGGCCGCGAAATACCTTTTTAACGTACCGGAAAAATAGTTTCGCGGCCATGGCATACACAACATTTTTCGAGCAATCGTTACAATTATTAAACTGGATAATAGGGTACAAGTATAAATTTTGCCATTGGTGGGAATTGACGCTAACACCTTGCATGCCTATTTTTCCAAAAAAATATAAACTTTACTTTTAAAACGACTTTAAAAATCATAAAATTTGAAAGTCCGCCAAAACGCGCTTTACGTCATAAGGATGGCTGCCCCATGGTGTGACGTCATTTGTTTACGTTCTTATTCGTGTATCACGCTCTGAGTTCTTGTATTGCAAGTATTGCATTGTTGCGGTGTGTAAATTAACGTCTATTAAAACTCTAGACAAAATATTTGTTACTTTACCTGGTGGCGCAAGCAAAAATACACTTAAGAGGAAGGCCATTTCAATGTAAGTACCTACTTCTATAGGTACTGGTAATTTTTATTCTTAAATAGTTTGAGGTTAAGAACCTATATGTCTAGGAATCAACCATGAAACATCATTTTTTTACGACCACACATCGAAATATGGTTGGTATATATTATATAAATAGAACATAGTTTAAATCGTACTTACGATAATGCTTCTACTCCTCTTATTTCCTTTGCATCAAAGCAGCTGTTTGACTTGACATAAATTCAAGCAGCATAAATGAGTCTACTTTGGGCAAGTTATCAGTTTGTGCTTTTACAGAACCTTCGCTAGCCATATCTTTACTCACAAAATATGAAAGAATCGTCACTGAACACTGAACTAGTGAATAAAATATATTCCTCCAAAAGTTTTAAAATATCCTCGGAAATATCGAATATTTATGACCACTCTCCACTTTACGTTGACTTTTAGAAATAAAAAAAAGTACACACAAATACGTATGGTCTCAAACAAACATATACTAGTATATTAAGTATCAAGAACGGTAAGGGTTGTTTACCGGTCGACAGCAATGTTTTGCTGGAGACCGGTATTACCCTTAACGTTCGAAATGCTTATACCATTTTTTGCGCGATCGTATTGAAATAAACTTCGAATAAAATAATTTAAATTTCTTCGGAATGAACGGAATGTCAAAAGTGACATTTATACTTCTCGATCAGTTTAAAATATAATTCAAATTTCTTCGAAATGAGCGAAATGTCAAAAGTGACATTTATACTTCTCGATCAGTTTAAAATATAATTTGCATTTTGGTGAAATTGTTCTCATGCTATTTATTACTTTTTATATTGTTCTGTTCATCAAAAAAATATAGATCTTATTTTTTTTGTCCCTTTCGTGTAATGAATGATGTAATAAATTATTTAGAACCACTTAAATGTATGTAGGGCTAAGACGTCGGTAAGTAAATTACTTACCGACGTCTGAACGGTAAGTAAATCACTTACCGACGTGTTAGACTTAGAAACCAGTAAACACAACCTACCGTCCTGACAACCGGTGCTGTAAATAAACAAAAAAGATCGATCGCGCAAAAAGATATTTTCACGTCGATGAAGCAATTAATGGTTGATTAAAATACAATATAAACACACAACCACACATAACCTAATGCAATACTGGCCATATTGACATAAGTAAACACAAGAGATATGACATCACACGTATCATCGGTAGCGTTCGGAAATCCTCGGGTTGTGGTCGGAAAGTGCATTGAAATTTAAATTTTATTTCAAAATTTGGGAGTAATTTCCAATGGAAACTGGTTTATTTCCTATTATTAGTAATTTTTGATATCATATGTACTATTATGAATTAATATCCAAGTAAAATATGAAATATGCGTGTACTCTATTGTGAATGGATATACCTATTATTCCTCTAAAATCAACAGCTGTTCAATTTACCCAACAATGTCACCGTGTGCTATGGAAATGATATGTTTCAATATATACAAAATGTTTTGACAGTTCTTGACAAAACGCAAAATGTTTAATATTAATAAAGATATTTCAGTACCTTCCACTCCTCCTGAATTCGAAAGCGTTGTAAACTCAATAAAAATAATAATAATAATAATAATAAATGATCCTTATCTTTGCAGCATTTAAGAAATGTCAAATTTAAAAGTGATATTCAAATTTGGAAGGGACGTTTGGTTTCGCAGCCGTTGCTATGGGTAACAGCCGCAAAGTTGAATTTCGCGGACTTTGCTGAGTACGCGCAATACTGACTTCACGTGCAATTGCACAAAAACTAGCTTTTTGAATTGCAACTGCAGGAGTACAGGTAACCTATCAGAAAAACAGTTCACCAGTATCTATAAAACGTAGAGATCAATGACGAAAATTTCTGCTCCAAAGATTCTTGCATATTGTCCAAGACTTTTAACCTTTTCGCTGCGGCGAGATCGAAAGGGCTTTGATTCCCTCAGTGCTGCGCTAATAGACGTCATCCGCAGTGAAGCGTCAAAATTTGTCATTTAAGCTATTATTTATTTATTAATCATCACAACTAAATTAATTTTGGTATTTTATGGTTAATTTAACATCAAACAATAAAATAAAAAAAAATTATCAATCTTCAGAGTCACTTTGTGTCAGGATTTCCTCTAATTCGGCAGTGGTATAATATGCCCCTCTTTTAGGCGGCAGGGGTATATTTGACATAGTTATTACTGGAAAATTGAATAAATATTATAACTATTCCAGCTCTATCCAACCAAAATAATTAACTTTTATTCAATAATCACTGTACCGGTACAATTCGCCCACAATAACTACGTTTTATTACTTTATTATTACTAAACGTCGCCCACTGCTTCACTACTGGACACTGACTAGCTCAGACACGTCCAAACTAGTAAATAAATAACTGACATTCGTTATACACAAATATGCGCCCACAGCAGCGCAACGGCAAGACCTTTCGCAAAAATGCGTTATCCGCAGAGGTGACACGAAAATGAAATGACGCATTTATGCGCCATCCGCAGCGAAAGGGTTAATAAATTAACTTTGGTCAGCTGCACCAGGAGCGCTATTCTGTAACTCGTTTTGGAGAGAAATCGGTATCGGTAAGACTCAGTTATCGACAGCCGTCAGTAAGTCACATGTGCGGCATTCTGTATATCTTTCCACCGACCGATATCGCGAATTCGAGTTGATGAGAATCGGTATGTCTACCGTGATTGAATGAACCCTACGGTAACCGTTATCGATTTTCGTTGAAAGGAAATTTTCATTATTTGTTGATGTTTGTTTGGAATTGCGGATTATTTAAGTGACTTTTTAATATTTGAAGAGTAACTATATTGTGTATAGTGTCTAATCTAGTGTTTTATAAGTCCTTCCCATCTTTTCCACAAAATTTCCCTTCAGTAAAATTTGAATGTACTGAATCAAATGATCCCTCTGAGCGGTATTATAACGCTGAGTTTTGATAGAACAAGAAACTCCTTTAAAATAATTAATATCTGTTCTTATCCTATCTTTGAAACTTAAAAAAAAGATATGGTTTTAAATGAAACTAACTGTTTCTAAATGATTCCACAATATATTTGTAAAAATGTGTAAATTGCAAGTAAATTATTGACAATTGTTTCGAAACAATTGTCAATAATTTACTTGCAATTTACACATTTTTACAAATA
>CAJUYH010002553.1:12390-39283 GCA_910591685.1 Galerucella tenella
AAAAGATTAGGGTGGAAAGGATTAGGATGACTCTCCATAGACCCACATACTTCCTAAACATTTACAGAAGATGATAACATTAAGGTGAGTGGATCTGGTAAAAAGACGGATCCAAGCCCAAGCTGAAGGCTCTTATAAACCCAAAAGTGTCATCAAGACTGGTTTGGAAATGTTGATAACACAACTCCACTCTTTAATATCATGACTGCTTAATCTTTTTTTGAGGGAGGCTCCCTTGACAGTACTTATTATTATTTTTGTTGCTGATGTTTCAGCCCTGTACTGAAATCAAACCCAACCTTTCTATGATCTAAACAAACTCTGATGGAGCACGACAAACTCAGTCCACGAGAAAGATGTCCTTAGTGGATCATTTTCCCAGCTTGGCATTAAATGGTTTTTGTAACTTTATGAACGGTTTTTTAGAGTGTAACTGGTTGAAGACAACCCGCCGTTAGTTCCGAGGATTCTAATTGAACTGATTAATTAAAAACTGTCCTAGAAATTCCGTTGTCGAGGTTTTTTGATATTTATCACATCTTCTTCCCTGGAAGAAACAATTTGTAAATTTCGACGGGGTAACAGCTAATTTGAGGTGGGTTTGGGAATGTCCAGCACTATCTGGGACCTGGGAAGGACCCTTTCGACAAATGTCTAGACTATTGAGCTTACATATTTTTGCAAGCAGTGTAGAAAAAATATACGACTAGAGTTAGAAGAGATGAAATTTGGAAAATTGGGAAGTTAACCTTCGTCCCTAACAATGCTGAAGGTTTACGGAATGAAGGGTTTAATCCGTTTTATAAGCGATTCACAATGTGTGTCAAAATCCAAGTGAAAGGTACACTATTAAAAATATTATTTTTAAAATAAATTCCAGAAATATAGTAAATTATATCTAAACTGTAGTGTTACGAACTCACTGATTCTGAAGCCGGTCCTGTCGCAAACTATGAATGCGACCTTTCTAGAAAGGTTCTTCAACAGGTAATTATCGAGATTGTTCTCGAACAACGTACCAGGCCATACAAAAGTATAAAGTAGGTATACGCAGAGAGGTGGTGAATTCAAGAAAGTTCTAGAGATAAGAGGGTCTATATATACGCGGGTTTGCGAGTGAATCGAGGAGTTGTTCAGTATACAGTGAATCGGTAAACAGTTCAGTATACAGTGAGTGAACAGAAAGTGAATATAAATAATGTTGAAGATAAATTAGGACAATTATTATACCGAGTGTAGACAAATGAATAGACATTAAGTAGTGTGTAAGTGTTTCTTTAATAAATCAATAGTAATTAGCCATAGTGAGTGTATAATTTATCCCACGGTAAAAACAGTTTAAATAAATAAGAAAAACATTACAGTAGTTTACTTTCAGAGGATAGCTTGGTTGTCAAAGAGTAAGATTGTGTAAATTGTTATACAGGAAGAGTAGATTTTATTCAACAAATGAATGTGTATTGAATATTCTTTGGAAAATATCTGATTTAAAGAAAAAAATAGTTAATCATTTTTTTTAGGGCACAAAAAGCTAAATTATTCACGATTTCAAGTGTATTGCGCAAAAACCAATGATATACTAGTTGCTAGTCTGAACAATCTCTGGCAATTTTCCAGCTTTCCGTATTATACGGGAAACAAGATAATATCCCTGCGACAGATTTCAAGTCCAGTGTGTTGGGCGTGATCATAATTGGTCATAATGGTCAGCGTTTAATGTTAATTTCGCAATGACTTGCTCGAGTTGGCACTTTCCTCCATTTCTTAATTGAAGGGAGGAAAATTATGTCACACTTCACATTTGATATAATGCAAATGGTAGGCATGTATAGTCAACAATATTACATACAGAATGTCCCAGCATTCAAGCTTTTTAAGCGGGACATCAATTTCATAAAAAACGCTGGTTTGTAGTGAACAGAGAATACGTAATTGTTTGAAACTACCACCGCAAGTTTATAATACAAACTTCAAGTTGACCACCCTGTAATTGCAAATAGTATACATACTATAGTTACTCTTGGTGATAAAAATGATTAGCTTTTGGTATACCCATCGTGCGTTTCTTTTTAAAGTAGATTTATCGGGGATTTCTTTTGCTTTTATTCTTTCAGTGAATATATATGACCCTGTCGAAAGTAATAAACCCGGCAATGCGATAGAGAAGTCAATGGTCCGGTGTTTTCTGGTATTCGGCACCCTACACGTTGACTACAAATTGGCAAGCAAAGGGCACTGTAAACTTTAGGTTACGGTTAATGAGAATATGCTATTAAGTTGGATAATTACTCGGCAATATTGATCTGATGAGTTAGTGGTGTGGCAACTGATAAGCTAACAGAAACTCCTATTAATAACAAAGGAGTTATTAGATCAGTACATAAACTCTAATAGAGAAGTAATAAAATCCTTTCGAATTTATCTGCAGATTTTGGATTTTATTACTTCCTTTGGGTCGCACTTGTATCCGAAACGCTCTGATAGCTGTCACTTGATCCACGTCGGCTTTCATTTCGAATTAGTTTTCTCATGTTATATATAGGTACGGTACGAACGAATGTTTTTAAAAGCTTTATCAGATTTTTTTTTCTTTTTCATTACCAAAGTGTCTTAAAACACTTGAAAATTCGTTGAGATTTGAAGAAAGATAAATCAAAAAATTTCTACTTGATTTTTCTATGAAATACAATATAATGTACAATAATGTACAATACAATGTATGCTTCAAAATAATCTAAAAAAGAGAATTTTTTTTAAACAAAAAATCTAGGTATGTCTTTTTTGTAGCAAATTTTTTTTACTCATGACATGCCATGTACAACGTAATAAAACCCTATTTTTGATGTATCGAATACTTCTATTTAAATTTAAAATAAAATAACCTCTTTAGTGTATACCTTAATATTTGTCTTTTCATATTTATTTATACAGGGTGGGGCAATCTTCTGACATCGGAGGATTACATCGTTGTGGTGAGAGATAGAACTTTATAATTTCGTGTGAGCTAATACAGTTACTGAAGACACATTTTGAAAATACTTTCGATTCTACAGGGTGTTCCAAAACCACGTAGCAGCACAAACTTACATTTTTTTAAATGGAACGTACTATATTTTGTTCAAGAATCAAGAAGATCACACCGAGAGCGTTACAAAAATATAGCACTCTAATATATTATAAGGGTGTTTTACAGAGATATGGCCAATTATTAGCAAAAAAGACCTCCTCTTTAACACTCTGCAAAACAGTAAATTAAAATAAATCAACAGACCTTTGTATTCAAATGTCATACACACATCATGGGCTGTACTCAGTATTAATTACTTTTTTTATCTGTGGCTTCTTTAATACAGGGTGAAACAAAACGCAAATCAAGCAATATTTAAAAAATTTTAAATGAATCAGCCTATAAGTCTTTTTACAATTTGTTAGTACAATTAATAAACTTTCAAACTATTTAGTACACTTAGGGCATAAGTTAATGGAAAATCGTAGATATTTTATGATAATGATCAAAAACAAGTATTTTACGTACCTACACAAATTAAATGGTATTAAATTTTTACATGCAATATCTTGTGAATTTTAACATTTCTAAGGCATAAATTCTAATCGTAATTTTGGATGCATCTAAAATATCTTTGACTTCTACTCTCACCATTAGAGGAAGGAAAGAAGGAATTATGTTGGAAGAAATATTTTTGTTTAGTTTAAGTAGGCTAATGTCATTGTAGTACTAATAAATATAAAAGCAGTTTGTAGTCTTTAATAATTACTTTAGTCATCACAAACAGTATATCTTAGTTATGTAAAATGCAAGCTTGTATTTTATTTCCCAACTTTTTCTATTTTTGAAAAACTAACAATCATGAAAACCAACATTATAAGAACACACACATTTACATAAATAAACATTACATACAATTCTTTTCAAAAACGAGGATCTTACTCTTTCCAACATAGCTGGAGTTATTGTGGAAAATGCGTTACGAATCCTTTCTTTCACGTCTTCTCTGGTAGTAGGTTCCGTTTGATACACAAGTTGCTTGATGTATCCCCATAAAAAGAAATCCATCGGTGTGAGATCTGGAGATCGAGGAGGCCACGAAATTGGTCCACCACGTCCTATACACCTGTCGGTAAAATGTCTGTTTAACCACCGACGTACACAACGAACGTGATATACAGATGCTCCATCTTGTTGGAACCACAAGTTAACTATTGTGTTTGAATCAACTTCCTAAACACAAACGAAGAATACAGAAATATTTCTTTGACATTTATTAGTAGATACTATTTTGATAGTAGCCCACTCGATATAATCAAAAATATGGCTTGATTATGTTTCGCCCATTCTCAAACAAGCCTATAATAACAATTCTTGAAAGTGAACCATGAATAAATATGAAATTTTCAGTAAACATTTTATTTCTTTGATTAGATATTGTAGATGCATCCAAAATTGCGATTAAAATGTATGCCTTGAAAATGTTAAAATTTACAAGAGGTTGCATGTAAAAATTTAATACCATTTTATTTGTGTACGTAAAATACTTGTTTTTGACCATTATCATAAAATATCTACGATTTTCCATTAACTTATGCCCTAAGTGTACAACATCGTTTGAAAGTTTATTAACTGTACTAACAAATTGTAAAAAGAATTATAGGGTGATTCATTTAAAAATTTTGAGATATTGCTTGATTTGCGTTTTGTTCCACCTTGTATTAAAGAAGCCACAGATGAAAGTAATTAATACTGAGCATAGCCAATGATGTGTGTATGACATTTGAATACAAAGACCTGTTGGTTTATTTTAATTTACTGTTTTGCAGAGTATTAAAGAGGAGGTCTTTTTTGATAATAATTGGCCATATCTTTGTAAAACACTCTTATAATATATTAGAGTGCTATATTTTTGTAACGCTCTCGGTGTGATCTTCTCGATTCTTGAACAAAATATAGTACGTTCTATTTAAAAAAATGTAAGTTTGTGCTCCTACGTGGTTTTGGAACACCCTGTAGAATCGAAAGTATTTTCAAAATGTGCCCTCAGTAACTGTATTAGCTCACACAAAATTATAAAGTTCTATCTCTCACCACAACGATGTAATCCTCCGATGTCAGAAGATTGCCCCACCCTGTATACAACTGTATCTATAATATACAATAACATACATTTTGTAATTTATGACCTAAAATTCTGTTGACCCTAACTTCATAAATGTATATCTCAAACACTGATCAAAGCAAAAGTATTAACAACTCATTCGCAATATTTAACATATCCTTTCTTTGGATTCCCACTGTATATGAACGTGTCATATATACATGTTTTGAATAGATCAAAGTGAAGTATATAAAAAACAATTTCAAATAACCACAGAAAAATGCAACTTTTTGATTCACTCTGTAAGAAATAATAAACGGTTCAGTTCAGACAAAAAAACGATAACTATTTTAATACGTTAGCTGCTTTTCATAAAGAGCTAGTAAGAAATTTACCTTGAATATTTATTGATCCACTCTGTAACCATCAATATTTAGGGTCAAAAAACAGTTCCAAACTAATGCCCCATGGGTAAGTGTTAATTAAAGCGAAATATTACTTTCGAAAACCCGCTACTTTTACGTCCTGTATCTCAATAACTAGTGACAGGTCTAAAGTTATATTTGAAATATACCAGGGAATGTTTAAATTATTGTCAAAAATATAATTTCTACGCTACTTCTATCCTGCATCCGCCATTGATATAAATAAACTTCGAGCCTGTTTCATTCCAGAGGCAGCCATTGCTATCTACCATTTTTGAGCAACACTTTTTCTTTTAAATAGAAAGGGACTCAGTGCACTCGTATTGAAATTTAAACAGCAGAATGCTTTTGAAATAAAGATTGTCGAGATAGGTTCGGAGAAAAATCCGAACGCTACACAAAAGGCGAAGGGACACCCCTAGTTGATGTTCCCTGATCCCCACTCTAGACTTGAAATCCCACAGTCTTATGGCTTTTACTCTGCCGTGTGATAAAGTGATTATACCACTTCATTGAACAATATGTCGAAGGGGTTATTCAGTAAAAACTTCTCTTATAGTATTAGAAGAAACACATTTCTTTATTTGTGATTATATAGACTTGCTTGTTAAATATCATTTTTAACGAAGTTTTCTGTTCAGGAATTAACAGACATAATACTGTAGACTGTATTGAATAGGGTGTATTAAATATATAGAATTTACATAGAGAGCACGAAGACAACCCGAGAAAATAATTTTGAGAGGTTAATAAATCGTTTTTCTACACGAGCTGGGTAGCTTATAGGGAAAAGAGTTAATGCTTCATAAAAATAAATATTTTCACATTTTAAAGTAAAACAGGATGATTCCTTTGATAATAAAAATAGAAAAATCATTTATTCGACTTTTTGGATCACACTGTATTAATGTTTAAGTGATGGTTGATTATATTGAAATATTAATGTTATGGACCATAAGTTTAAAATGCCCTGTATAATGTAATGAAACCCTATTCACCCTTCTTGAAAAATACCCTATTCACTTTCGGATACCCCTGTATTAAAAATATCATATAGATTGTCTTTTCCATATTACTTTATTTACCCGAGGGTATGGATTTCAAATTTCAGCTAGAAATTCCTATTATTAAGGACTCAATGAATTTTTGAATTAAAGCGTGTAGGTATATCAACTGTCTTCTGTAAGTTCCTTGTGGCATTACTTATTCTTTTTTCTCTTATTCTTTTGGGAATCAAACCACAATAATGTTTTTTATTTTTTATTTCGACGTTTCGGTAGCGTTCCAGCTTTAATACAACTAAATGCAGATAAATGTGTAGCTAGTATTTCAGCCGAATGTAGTCAAATTTGGTTACCAATGTTAAAAAGAGAAATTTCCAATAATAAATTACCTGCGTTATCAGGATAGCATCATAAGTTTTTATCCAGGCTTCCTTATGATTTATCATTGGAATAGTTGTTAATCGATACACACTTCAATACATAAAATCACCAAACTGAGTTATACATGTTTTGAGAACAAAAATGATCATACACAAAAAATTAACAACAAACGCGTTTTATTAACAACATTTCCAAAATAAGCTAAAAAAAGCGCTATCCCAAAAAAACCGTTCCTGGAACGTGCACTTCACTGGATTCCATTTGTAGTGGACTATCATATCGTTAGAATGTCATAAAATAAAATATTTTATTTCACATTTTACCAGAGGTGTGATCTTCTATGAATGGACCTTAATAAAATTTGACAACAAAGTTTTGTAGTCTTAAACTTCAAATTATTATTGATTGTCTAGTTGTCACATTTTTTCGTTGTGTCAGATAGGGACCAAAAATTATTTTATTAATTTTATTACTGTTAATCTTGACAACGGTAGCTGGAACGCTACCGAAACGTCGAAATAAAAAATAAAAAACATTTTTGTGGTTTGATTCCCAAAAGAATAAGAGAAAAAAGTATATCAACTGCTTATAATTTTTGTTAATAATTTTATTTAATATTTCAATAAGATCGAATATAGTCGTATTTCACTACAACGCACCCTGTATGATATAAAAATTATCCTAATAACGATGTATTAACAGTTAACGCCCAACAGTCTGAAAATGCTAGTTTTATCTGATATAATATAAATTTGAGCATTTAAAAATTTATTCTATGCAAACAAATTCCAAATTTTATATATTTCTGTAAAAACAAGCACTTTTTTAAAAATATTGCGGTATAAATTTCTAAAACATTCCGAATGCTCCGGCACTGCTATCGATGTAAATTTAGGTTTTACATTCCAACCAACTACCTACACAAAGGTAAGCTATATGCGCATGCACATTTTTTGTTGAGTTCAAAAAAAAGCTTCAAAAACAATTGTATTTTATCAACTTTGTTTGCTGTATCTTCTTTTCATAATATATAGATTTAAAAATAGGAATAACAGTAGAAAATAAATAAATTGAATAGTTACTTCATCATCTTCCCGTTGCAAATTCACCATATCCAATAAGTTCCAGGCACTTTTTAGTTCATTAATGAATTTATTATTAAAATATCTTTAAACGTTTCAATTAAAACACACCAAAGTCTCGCGATACGAATATTTTAAATATAAAAACCGATTAAAATAATACATGTAATAAATCATTACAGGTACACAAGCTCGCCGACCGGAAAACTGACTTAAACAGGTATAATTTGGGACAGGTGACAAGGACATGCACAACTAGATCATAGATCACGCACATCGCTCACTTCTTAAGTACTGTTCGTATGAGAATTTAATTAGTCGATGTTTTGGATAATCGCGTAAACTTGACAAATTACTATTTTAATTTAATTAGCTTTTTATTTGAAAATTGGTCGAAACATTTGAAATTAAATGAGGTTTCTGTGCAGAGTTTCGTAGCAATTGATTGCTGTTATCTTTAAACGAATTTTAATGAATTTTCGGGAATCAATATTAATTTTTCCAATTGGGTCTATACCTATATTGAAACTAGCCAGCGTATGTATTATTCTTAGTTTGGTCGATCAAAAATAACAAATTATGTACCTAAGACAGGTGAAAAGTAAAATTTGAAGAAAAAAAAACAAATATACAGGAATTTAGAAAATATATTAGGCATTAAATGAATAAAATGAAATATATTCCGTATTATTTTTTGTTTCTTAATATAAGTGATTGGATGTTTGCGTTGTCAATACTTTCTAGTTCATTTCCAATTTTGATTTTTCTTGGTGAGAATGGTGAAATAGTTCTAATGATTTCTGTGGGCGGCTCTGGAATCAAGCATCAAGAGAAACTTGATTGAAAACTCGTCGTAGCGGACAAATAAGACTAGAGTAGGATTTCCAGCTTCTGACTCTTCTTCGCTACTTTTCCGCCTCTCTCTCTTCTCTTTGTCTAATACCACGACTCAGGAATTATTATAGACTTGCAAAACCCCACCGTGACCCGTTGTCGGCGACTTGCTTTTTTTCTTTGGTCTTTGTCGCTGTTCCGAAACTTATTCTGGCGCCCATGGGCGCAACTTTTCGCTAAAATCTGCACGATTTAAGAATGTATAGTATACGAGGGAAGTTGACAAATTGGAAAATTTTGTACTTTTGTGAAAATGAATAGAAGGGGGCGCAATAGATCTTTTAGGTCTCAGTGAATGTCACCCCAAAAATAAATACATACATACATACATGCGAAAAGAACCTGATGACAACAATTTGTTATAGCTATTGTTAAGCACTTATTACACTATGCCTTTTTCGTGCCTATTTTTGTGTCTATCTTCATGCCTTTTTGTTGGCTGAATTTCCCCAAATGACTGGCATTATTACACTATGCCTTTTTAAATTATTGTTCAAGCAGCAATTTCAGGGCTGCAAACATGAGAAAAATTGACATTGATCTTTGAGGTTAGATTCATTGTTTGTAAATTTTTGAAAGATTAAAACGATACCACGAACCACAAAGGATAAAATAAAGTTACAGAAAACATTACTAATTACTGTTATGACCACTGTAACACTTATTTTAAAAAGAAGAGACCAAAAAAAGAGAGCTCTTAGGAGATGGTGGGTGAAGCCTTGGATGAATCAAGAATTAGGCAATCTAAGCCTTACCAATGAATTTATCGCTGTCAATGATTTAAAATGAATTTTAGCTTTTATAAGTGCTTCTGTGAATGGTTTATCAGGAATCAGTTCCTTTAAATTGTCACATATTTCTGTCAAAGCTTTGGCTTTCAAATTTCTATTATGATAGCTTTTTGATTTGGCATCATACAGGCAAGGATGGTTTTCATACAGTTCAATCAAACATGTAGCGTTTTCTGTTGTCCAGAAGTGGTGTTTACTGCAATAATACAATACAAAATTAGTTGTAACCTAACTTTTGTAATAAGAAGTAATTGGATTATTCATTTAAACTTTCTCCTTGCCTTACTGGATTTTGATTTGTTCATCTTTTCTGCCATACTGTACTAAACTAAACGAAAACGGATTTATTTGTTGGTTATGTTATCAAATATCAAGCCAAACAAATAATAACTGGTGTTGGCGAACCTGAGATTTCTACAAACGTCCTTGAAATCGCTTCGATTCAGGGGGAAAAAATAGAACCAGTCCTATTTATTTTCACGCTTGAAACAGTCTACAAAATAGTCTCGCACGCATGCGTATTTGTTTAAAATTTCAGCCACCAGCGGTCAGGCAGACAAATAGGCACGAAAAAGGCATAGTGTAATAAGTGCTTTATTGCAGTTTTTGTGTTGATGGACATCAGGGACGGATTTGAGTCATGTGCCGTCCTAGGCACAACTATGTTTGCCGCCCCTCTCAAATAACTTAATACTTGAATCTAATCAATGATGGGAAATTTTCAAAGCACGCCACTGCGTCCGTTGCAGCTTAACTGCAAATTTTACTAATATATCAACTTTGTGGTTCTTTTTGTTATCGAATTCACGATGAAATTACAAACTTGAATATTCATGTGAAATTAATACTGCCCATTATAACTTTTTCTACGCTGGAGGATATAAAATTACTATAACGGCCATTTTCAAGTATATGAGATGTCAACATTTAATCAATTCACTGTTAAATACATGGAGATGTGTTCTACAGTAGGAACAAAAACCTAAGAAGTTCGTGAACAACCAACCATTTGAGTTATCAGCAGCCGGTCGATTCTACGCGGAGAGTTGTACCTGCCCTAGCCATTAAATTTTGTTTTATGTGTAGGTATAATGAACATTTATGAACATAAATGTTTGCGTTGATCAACAGATGTTTGTTCAGTTTTTAATCCAAATATTTTATAGATCTGAAGTTAGTTTTGTGGAGCAATTCCTGAACTGTTTAAAAAAGAAGACAACCAAGTGTGTTCAAGTGTGACTGGCTGGTGATGTTCTGCCGCAAGACGTTTGGTACAAATGTTTAGAGCTTATTAGTATACATGGGTTGAATAATTGGATTGCTTTTTATCTAGTGTCAAATTTAGGATTCCACGTAAATAGAAACAAAAAAAATTAGACCCTTTGGAAGTAATTCAAATGATTATCTTTTCTTTATGAATATTAAAAAAAAAGTCACCAAATAAATCTGACGGATGAAATTTTCCATATAAATTTTTTCCGAGCTACAAATAATCCGCTTGGCACATAAAAGTGTTTCTTTTCGTGTAAATGTAATTGTCAATTTAAAATTCAGTACTTTTTGGCTTATAAAACCAATATAAAGACACTAATCTATTCATCCTCATAAAATCTGAACGTCCATCAAAAATATGGTGGTTTCAAACATGGTAAAGGGATTTTTTTATCGAGATTCACGAAGCATTGAAGCGCACTGATTCACTCATGACAGCTGGGATAATATGGACGTATAAAATGAGCACACAGTTTGCCGATATTTCGTAAATCATAGAGAAGAGAACTGTGATAATGGTTTTCAGCGATTGTCGCCGTAATTAAAATGTAAGTTCTAATGTTCCGTCATTTCATTCGGTGATACATCATCATTGCGTATGGAATTTGTAAAAATGAAACAATAGACACGTTTTGAGAAGCGTGAAACATTATATCCAACACATATTTCGCTCATAAATTGAGTATTCGAATATTATTAGTGTATAGCATTTATTTAAACCTTGTTAGAACTAATGGGCTCGTTTACTAAAATTTTTAAATCATTTCTACTGTCGTAAAACAAAGTACTAGGGATAAAAATTATTCTGAAAATTTCATGTCGATAGAATATGTCGTTCTCCTAATACAATCAATTAAACAAGCATACCGTAGCGGGGCGAAGACTATGAATGTGACGTCACCGCATATGAAAGTTAATGTACACTAACAATACGCTTCTGACTGTAACGTGCCTCGCGTATTTTGAATTAACAAAATTTTGTGTGAATAAAATAAAATGTGTGGGCCTAATTTTAAAAAAGCAGACTCAATAAATCTTCCAGAAGTGGACTATGTGACACATCGTTTTTCGCTGTTTTCCGGCCGGAATGATTAAAAATTTCAATATTTTCATAAATACATGCTCTCTCAAATGATATACAGGGTGATTCCAGATGTTTTATTTTATTCCTGGTCTGGTGGACAAAATTACGGAGATAAGGCTATAGGTTACTCAGTCAAAAATTGCAATTTTTTTAACTGCAGACTGACCAATTAAAGGAGCTTCTCCAAATGCTATTTACGATGAATGTGTAGTGGAAATTAAATCACCAATGTTGAAAAAAACGAGAAAAACTTATTTTGATGAAGCAGGTAATATTAGTTCAAAATGTTTACATCAGATTCAAATGCACATGCACCTCACTGGTAAAAAAAGCGATATTTGTTAGAGCTGATCCGGACTTTGAATCAAATAAATTTTTTTTTTAAAACATATAATATACGTCAGTTTTGTTGATGATCTACTGGAAAAGATTACCTGTTTTTGGAAAAAAAAAGTATTTAATAAAATTTAATTTGTGAAGAACTGACCCATTATTTTATTTAATAATTTTGAACATTAATAACACCACAAGCTATAAGAACAATATTATCTACGTATTTAAAAAAAATTAGATTAATACAAGCGTGTGGTTTTCAATAACCCTCTCAATATGGATTCACAACGTATTTTATAAGGTGATCTATAACGATTCTGATTGAAGAAAAATGAAATCCTAAAAATACACAAACAAAGTATGTTGACTTATCAGTGAATGCTTTGAGTCTTTTTCGAGGTCTTTTTATACTTGTCTGCCATTGCTTCCATTTTTTTTGCATCCTTATTAATAGAAATAAATGTTTTGTTAGATGTTTTAATCGTAGTACTTTTACATTCTGGAACCGCACGTCATCTAATTCAAATGAAATTCAATTCATATGCGATGACGTCACGCCTGAAATTCGGAGAGGAGCGCTGTTTAAAGTTTATAATTTTTTTTAAGCGACTTAGGAGTCTCGCTGACGTCTAATTTTTTGCCCAGAGCCTCAAAATGATGTGCTCTTCCTAATGATACAAAAAAGAAAAAAAAATGTGTAAATGAGCCCATTTCTTGAAGGAAAGGTCAGAATTATTACTTTAGTTTACTTGAGGAGCTGTGTAAGACAGTTCACAAGCACATAACTTTCTTAATAACTGTTTGCTGAGTACTTTGAGATTACAATTACAGAGCAATGAATATTATTAAAGTACATCAATAGGATTGTTTTGAATTCATCATATTTGACAAACATTTTTGTTTTTCTAGATTTTTTTTTATGTATTATCAAAGAAATTGTCTAGATAACGTAATTCAGCTTTACAATGTTTGAAATGACCGGCGTTTATAACACAATGATTATGTTTGAAGTTATTTCTGCAAACAAAACGGGCTCCGAAGGTATTTGATAGAAGAGAACACAGAGCAGCTACATCCCACAACTAAAATGTTTTTGGTGAGGAGAATTCCGGTCACGTGGCATCCGTTCGGAACAGTGTCTTGCGACATGCTTTACAGGGGAAAACAAATTTCATTCACTTTCATGAATGATTCTTTCATTTGTGAATACATTTCAAACTAAATGTCCAATGAACACAAAGAAATATATTTCTAATTACTTTTACGTAGTCCCAATAAACTATATTATTTCTTCTTGTTATTTTATTGAATTTTCTGAAACAAATATAAGGGATCGGAAACCTATGACCCGCGGTCACCGATACTGACCTACATCATTTCAAGTGTCCCACGAATATTTCAAGAATAAAAAAATTGAAAATATACTTAGAGTGAAATTCATAGTCGACAATTATTGAGGGTCCTGGCCCGAACACTCCTATCCCAGTTCCTTCTATTGCTTTTGAGCCGTCTGTGTACCATTGAGTGGCATTCTTTCCAAGTCTGGTAATGGTATTTGGATCCCATTCCTTCTTGTTGCTTATTTCCGTAACGAATTTCTTTGAAAAGTTATACTTTTTCATCATACCGTCTTGTGGCATGTCCCAGGTTGTCTGATTTCTAAGAAGTTTTCAATGATTCCCTCTCTACTTAGTCTGTATCTTGTTCTTTCTGCAATACTTTCCACCACCATATGTGGGTGAGGTCGAGAATCACTTCCATGGCTGCCGTTGGGCATGTTCTCATTGCTCCTGTAATGCATATACAGGCTATACTTTGAATTTTGTAGAGGTTTTCTCTCGTCGTCAATAGTCTAGTTCTACTACTCCAGGCAATGGCTCCATAAGTGATGATTGGTCTCACTATGGCAGTGTACATCCAGCTCAGGATTTTTGGGTTACAGCCCCAGTTTCTTCTTGCCAGATTCCTGCACACCATTATAGCCATTTTTGCCTTGTATGTAATCTCCTTTTCGTGTTTGTTCCACAGGAGTTTACTGTCTAGAGTTAAACCTAGATACTTGACTTCTTGTCTCCATTCAATCTCGTTCCCATCAAGTTGTATGGTTTTGAGGTTGAGTTTTCTTTTCTTAGTGAAGGCTATCAGGATGGTTTTAGTGGGGTTGATGCTAAGTCCCACTTGCCTACACCAGCTATTTGTATAGTTCAGACCCTTTTGTACAATATCGCAAAGGGTGTTTTCGAATTTCCCCCGCTTGAATTAAACTCGTGTTAACCAAACGCAACCAAAAGTTCCTAATAATAACATTTATGCCAAACTTTCTTCACTCAAATTGAAGTATTACTTGAGTAATGACTGTGGATATGAAAAGTTGCCTCGAGCTAAACTCAAACTAAATTGAGTTTGAGTATGAGTGACCCTCAAGTGTCGACTATGAATTTCACACTTCTACTTTGTTTTTGTGTGCAAGTCAATTTTGTCCCTTACGCCTTACGTCTTAAAATGAAAATATCACTGACCCAAACGTTCATTTAATATTCACATTGTGGTTGATTTTGACCCGCAGCCAGATACAAATCTTTCTGCATTATATCGAATATACCCTCAGTTAAACCTTAATCATAGAAGACAAGGGACGACACTGTGTTGAGTAAAGACTACGGCAACCCGTGAATTTGTACCGAAGTGGACCTCACAGCACAATTTGGATAAGGTGGAACTGGGACGACAGTGAGAAATCGCGGCCTGTACCAGCATCATCCGACAGCTGCTGACAGGCTTTCGATGTAAACATCAGGAAAGGATCTTTAGCTTTAAGTCACTACTTCGGATCCACTATTCGCTTCCTTCTGATGCCCTTAAGATGTAATACCTTCATGCTCTCAATATAAATCTCTGTTAGAAATAAAAACGTGTTGAAAGGTGAGTTTGTATTTTTATATGTCGAAACTAATCAGATTTTGTATGTTTCTGTCACTTATACATGGGATGACACTGAGATATTTCTCCAGAATCGCGCAAAAATGCTTTAAATGAAAATTGAAAAAAGTAAGGATTATTTTTGAGGCTTTCAGGGTAGGTTAATATCCCTTAAGCCCTTCTCCACTCGTTTGGGGTGTGTCATTTCAATGACTGTATGTGTCATTTCAATGACTGTACCAACTAAAAATTGTAACCGATTGGGCCCTTTGTAATTTCGACTGCCATTACCAAAATACAAAGTGTTGTGAGCAAATTTTTGCATAAAAGTGACTTGTTGCATTTCCATAATTTCTTTAAAATTTTTTGTAACAATCGAAAATTTTCAATTAAAAGTATAATACACCAAGAAAATTAGTCCTGTGACCACTTCTGTATCCTAATGAATTGATGTTTAAATGAAATTTTTACTAAATTGAATAATAGAAAAATAAATTAAAAAAAGACTAAAAATGCGAAATCAGCTGCTTTAGTTAATTAAGTGCAACTGTCTTTTGTAGAATTTAAGGGAGCTATTGTTTCGAGATTTTCATTCGGCTTTGAGTGTTTAATTAACCTATCTCTGTTCTGGACCACTTTTGCGAATGTTCAGGTGCGTAGCTTTGGATTAATACATTTCCGAAGCCTAGCTCAATCTTTGAATTAATACTGTTACGAACTCAGTGATTCAGAAGCCGGTCCTGTCGCAAACTATGAATGCGACCTCTCTAGAAAGGTTCTTTAACAGGTAAAGTTCGAGACTGTTCTCGCAGCGTAGAAGGAGGTGAATTCAAGAAGTTTCTAGAGATGCGGAGCACTATATATACGCGGGTTTTCGAGTGAGTCGAGGAGTTGTTCAGTATACAGTGAATCGGTAAACAGTTTCAGTATACATTGAGTGAACAGATAGTATAAATAGTGTTGAAGATAAATTAGGACAATTATTATACCGAGTGTAGATAAATTAGTAGACATTAAGTAATGTGTATATAAATTAAGTTTATTATAGTGTGTAAGTCTTTCTTCAATAAATCAATAGTAATTAGCCATAGTGAGGGTATAATTTTATCCCACGGTAAAAACTGTTTAAATAAATAAGAAAAACGTTACGATACCATCAATAATAAAAACCAAAAGCGTATTTATATTCAGTGATGTTGCACAGTAGAATATGATGTCTCATGTCTAGTATTATTTTTCAGTTGTTGCTGTAAAATTTCATGGAATGATGACATTTTCAAAATGCCAACAGACCACATGACCACCAAATATATCTTTCGCAAGAACTTCGAGAATGAGCAGGAACAAACTACGCACCATAACGGGGCTACTTACGGGACATTTTCCCACAAAGGAGCACCTAAACAGAATAGGGCTGTACAACGGAGGCCTTACATGCAGAAGATACAAAAAGGATACCGAAACAACTCTGCATATACTATGCAACTGTGAGTCGCTGGACCACAGAAGGCAGAAACTGTATGGTAGACCCCAAATGACTCCAGAAGACTTCTACAACCAACCCGCAAAGAACCTGTATGAGCTAATACAGGGAACGGAATGGCTGAATGGGCTGTAGTCAGAACACTAGGAGTATCCACAATAAGCCCAGGAGGCTGAGGTGGTACCGGCGAAAGGACGGCTCCTTAGAAAAAAAAATTTCATGGATATTCATAAAATTAGAGATAATGACGCATATAAAATCCAAAGTGTTTATAAAACAAGGCGCTACATTTTGACACCAATTAATACAGGGAGTATCAAAAACATCTACTGGCAGATGGCTACGGTAGTGTCATGGCAACTGTGATATTTAACATATCCTTCGAAAATTCTGATATGTTGATATTAGATTTCGGAAAACTAGGTACTTCGCCTAGCAGTTCTGTCACAAAAAATGATCGGAAAAACGCGTTTTTTTAAAGTAGCAGTATAATAATGGCTGAAATTTTATGATAGTAAAGACTTTGTCGAAAATGGAATGAAAAAGGGAAATGTTTATGTGAAAGCAAGTTAATAAAAAATTCTTAAATCCGTAGTAAAATTAACTCACTTGAACTATTCAGCAAGAGAACAAATGCATTTAACCAAAATTGTGATATCACGCGGTGTTATCAATTTGCTACAACAACTCATTCTCTACAAAGATAATTTTCCACAATACACATTGTTCGGGAATTTCTGTTGTTTGCTTATAAACACCTATATTTAATTAGGCCCTTCGTAAACTCAGACATTTGCCGAAAATAGATAATTAACTTGATTCATCGTACAATTTTCACGTTAGATATTTATCGTTAGACAATGTACCGGAAAAAGAAGAGAAAATTTCAACGGTAGACGAAAGCCTACTGCACCAAGAGGTCGATTTGCATTTTAAAGTTTTTTTAAAAACCAAACATGTATGCATGAGAAACATGAAATATGCCACTGCGGAGAATTGGAAAAAGAAATAAATGAACCTCCTAAAATTTTCTTTTCGTTTTTTACAAATTAACTAGCTCCGGTTAAAAATTTTCTCGTACGTCCATGGTTAATTGAAATTTTCCCAAATGAATCGATCCCTTTTAAAAATTATTTACCTTGCTACTACGAGAATAAACCAGGAGTTTTCAATTAAAATTTGGGAATTGCAATTAACCTAATATTTTTCATTTGATTTTGATTGTTTTCTTGGTGTATTTCCAATGAAATTGGAATGGGATCACCTAGGAGCTACACTGGAAAGCTGGCTGGTGTCTATTGTTGACCTCAAGGCGTTAAATGGGGACGGAATTTGCCGAGCGCCGACGATATTCGTGGCGTAAGAGAAACACGCCCGAAGTGCACATGTACTGGGTCAAAAGCCCTGGTTAATATAAACGATGATTATTACACGCTTAGAAAAGAGATGAGTAGAGGGGTTGGCGAGCATTTGAAGTGAAATAATAAGCTGAGTTTTGACGTCAGGGTACGCTCTTTAAATAGTAACAAAAGATCTGACCGTTACGTTACGTTACGTTACGTTGCTTCGTTATGTGCCTTGCTTGCGTGCGTGTGCTCTCTCCTGAGTCTCTCTCTCAGCCGGGAATCGAACCCGGGCCGCCCGCGTGGAAGGCGAGCATTCTACCACTGAACCACCGATGCCATATTAAAATTCTATGCAAAGCTGGTGATCTACTTGAATTTGTTCGGATACATTTTTACTATTATTTTCATAATATTTTTTGCGCGATTGATCTTTTTTGTTTATTTACAGCATCGGTTGTCAGGACGGTAGGTTGTGTTTACTGGTGTCTAAGTTTAACACGTCGGTAAGTGATTTACTTACCGTTCAGACGTCGAAAAGTAATAAAAACAATTTCACCAAAATGCAAAATATATTTTAAACTGATCGAGAAGTATAAATGTCACTTTTGACATTTCGTTCATTTCGAAGAAATTTAAATTATTTTATTCGGAATTTATTTCAATACGATCGCGCCAAAAATGGTATAAGCATCTCGAACGTTAAGGGTAATTACAACGTTTGCATGTAGATTCCTCTCGTAAAATTGGACAAAATGATATGAGGATTAAGGGGTCTAGCACATTTACTTTTGGAAATATAGGGTATTCAAATTTTGAAAACTTGAATGTTTTAATTCGATAACTTTAAAATGGATGGATAAATTGATTTGACATTTGGCAGGTTGTTTTAAATGTAAAGGGGCATATTTTGATAGAAATAGTAGTTTGTGCAACTAGTGTGGATATGATGGCCATATCGCACGAGGACGAAGTTTGAGCACGACGCCGTAGGCGGAGTGCTCAATCGTTCAAGTGCTATATGGACAATCCACACGAGTCGAACAGTATATTTTTTCCACGACCCACTTAAGAAAAAATCTAGAAAATAAAAATTTCTATAAACTGTAATATAACTTCAAATTGAAAATTTAACAATTCAATTTTATGTTTCCACTAATTTTTTTGTGATAAACGTACAGTTCTTGAATGTCCAATTTGTATAATGTTACTGTTCCCTTTTTAAATATACGATGCTGTTATAAGTAGATGTTGCCAGTCGGACTCCCTCATGAAGGGTACCGCACCATTAACTATAATTATGAATATTCTGCTAAATATTTCAAACGTCTACCTGTTGTCGTTATTAATATCAAGCAGAATATTTATTTAAAAATAAAATTAACAATTAAAAAAAACTTCTTCACGGGGAATCGAACCCGGGTCTACCGCGTGAGAGTCTGGTTTGCTTACTACTCGGCTACCGAGGATTATGCAAATTGCTTATCTATAACGTCAGATGTATTACACAATTTTTGCTTAAAAGGAACTAAAGTTCCTACCGTGTGTCCCGCGACACGTTCTACCTTTTTTTTAAATTTTTGTCTTAAATTTGGCTAGTAGTTGAAAAAATTGTATATACACCATGGTGTTGAAGACATTTATAAACCTCGCACCTTATTGTAATCGAAGACAGGTTAAAATGTTGCGACTTGAGACTTAAGGCACTAACCGATTCGTAAACCAATTTCACCCGTTAATTCCGTTATTAACGGAAGTTATAACTTCAAGTTACTCAAAGTTAATGAAAGAAAATTTTCTTCTGCGATGGCCACATCGAAAGCGACTCTGCCGAAGAATAGTTGTGCTAATTAATATCAGTAAACAAATTAACAATGTCGTTAATTAAAGTGAGGGCTGAAAGAAATAATTAATCGGAACCGTTTTGTATATTATTTCCTCTGGAAGTTTTATGAGCCGAGTCGGTTTATTAAAAATCGATGAAGGGAAAATAATTGAGGGTGTTTAACGAATATTATAAGCTTTTACGTATGGAAGGATTTTGAATGAGCCGAAACCTCAGTGTTTTGCCTCCAGCCGTGTGCTTATTTATCTATCATATGTTTTCCGTGGAATGCTTTTCATCTGAACTTAAGGCATAGTTTTCAAATGCCGCACACTCCACGGAATGTCATATAGTATTCGCAGCCTCAAGCTCGGGTTGAATTCTGCTCTCCTTTTCTACAGAGGCGGTTCCTTTAGGGCTTTGGAATTTCAAAAGTTACGCAATTACAATACAATTGATCAAATTCATATAATCTCCAGCTGTGCAGCTTCAAATTCTTACAAATTTTCAATTACCGACCTTGTTGACCAAATACGTCTCTCAAATATGTTTCTCTAGTCTCTCTAGGTTTGAAACCTTCCGAAATCTTCAAAAGCAAACTAAACTTTTCGGAAGAGGTGAAATACCTTGGTATTACCCTCGACAGGAAACTAACATGGAACTCTCATCTACACAGCAGAGCAAAAAGAGCATATGTGGCTTATGAGCAGTGTCGGAGGACAGTGGGACGCACATGGGGTCTGTCACCCCGTGTGGTCACCTGGATCTACACTGCAATAATAAGACCCAAGTTAACGTATGGAGCAATTGCATGGGGACCGAAAGTTCTACAAGCAACGGCCATCCAAAAATTATATCAAATACAGCGAATGGCTTGTTTAAACATCACAGGAGCCATGAGAACAACACCGCAGCAATGGAACTAATTACTGGTCTGACCCCTCTGGACCTGCACGTCAAGGAGGTTGCGTTAATGGCCATGGTACGATTGCGCACGGCTGGTGTAAGCCCCGAAGTAGGAGTGGGCCAATTGAGGTTAAGCCTATGGCAGGAAGCGCTCACTGCGCTACCTCTGCTGCAGGCAGCCAACAATGCAATTGAACCGAGGTTTTTGTTCAACAAACCCTACAAAATTCAAATAAAACAGAACACAGAGCCAGATGCTGCAAATGCAATACGCATATATACAGATGGTTCAAAAATGAAAGAAGGCTCAGGATGTGGAGTTTACTCGAGAGCACTAAGCCTAAAGATTAAGTGGGGAATGGGAAACAATACCAGCGTGGTTCAAACAGAACTGGCTGGTATCTCAATTGCCACAAAAGAACTAACCAGAAGAGGAATTTCTGGCAAAGACATAATAATCTGCACTGATAGTAGACAAGCCCTATTAGCCTTGAACAGACAACGTGTTATATCGAAGCTAGTACTAGAGTGCCACCAAGATTTATCTGACGCCTCGGCAGATAACAATATTATCCTGAGGTGGGTTAAAGGGCACGACAGGAGTAAAGGAAATCGCATTGCTGATGATTTAGCCAGGGAAGCCGCTGGACTAAAAATTCTAGGACACAGTGACACCTACGGCCTAACGACTTCGACAATTGCGGAACTAGCCAAACGTTACACCCATCTCAATCCACCTCAATCCCTCAATCCCTCAAGAGATGGGATGGAATCAAAGGATGCAATCTTACCAGGATCACCATGGGCGACCCTGGGAAGCTGGCGCCGAAGAAATATTTGGCGATGACCAGGAAAAACCTACGTTTAACAGTAGGATTTCTGAATGGTCACTGTCAACTAAGGAAACACCTCTATACTATGGGGCTAGTGGACACACCTCTATGCAGGATGTGTGAACAGGAAGATGAAACTGTCAGGCATGTCTTATGCGAGTGTCCGGAGTTATCGTCAATAAGAGAGTGTGTGTTCGGTGAGTCTTGGCCTACACCTGCCGATATAAAGGAGATGTCTCCTAGTGACCTGTCCACCTTCCTGGGAAGGACAGGATGGACGATGACCTAGGAGGACAACTCTTCGGGAGGATGTACAATGGGTCACATGTGGCCTAAGTGCTGTGAGCCTACACACTCACCCTCCCTACTCTACGATACAGATACAGATAGTCTCTCTAGTATTAGAGTTCCTACTGACGATAGTTCAGACAGAACAACAGAGAAG
Organism: Galerucella tenella; assembly: GCA_910591685.1. NCBI lineage: Eukaryota > Metazoa > Arthropoda > Insecta > Coleoptera > Chrysomelidae > Galerucella > Galerucella tenella. The sequence goes on from CAJUYH010002553.1 coordinate 34,522, forward strand.
TAAGATTCTTAATTTATTTAGAAATGATTAGAATACGGAACTGTTCCAAATACATCAAAGAGAGAAAGAAATGGAAGTTAATAGAAGCCAAACTGGAGACTTAGAACCATAATAAATTAACGCGGAAAGATCTCCAACACTAATTGGATGAAGGAGCGCTTTTAATTTACCCAAATGTTTTTCTTAACTTTTTATTTTCCCTTCATTACGTATTATATTTTCTCCTACAGTCAATGATCATTTTCTATTTAAATTTTTTTGTCCCCGAGTATTTGTTTCAACGAGTCTTCCTTGTACTGTGCCCTCTTGTTTTCCCACCGCTTTTATTTAGCTGCTGCAAAGTTATTATCTTCTCAACCCGACTGATTTCATTTTTATCCTTCTTACCGAATAATGACAATAGCTACTGATCAAACATTGGGGTTTCGGTTTTATGTTTTACGTGCAACTTGGATTTTATCTTTTTTTCATTATTGAAAATAGCTTTTGGAAAGACTTAATCAATAAAAAGAAATATTGATGTTTCAAAGGGATTTATATAGGGAGCTAGATAATTAATTCCAAAGAAAAGTCTGAATGTAAATAATACCAAATTTTTTGTTTGTCTAATATTTGTACAAATATAAAATTCTCTAGAAATTGTGTTTGAATACTGTGCACTTTTCTGTTGAGCTTGTTTCTCAGTGTATATAAGTTTATGTAAGATGGGATTTTGGCGTTCTCTGGAGTATTGTAATAAGAAGCAGTACAGTGTTAGTTACATTGTTTGTAAGTTTTCAATCAATATGAAACTATCATCTTTCTAGAATCCTTGTACAGCTCCAAAGTGGGAATAAGTTCTCAGCAACAATTGGAATAGTGTTACTATCTTAGCAAGGAGGTCACCATCAATGTTTCCACGCAATATACTTTGGGTTTAAATTGTTGTTCGGGATTGCACGCTCGCTCAGAAATCTCTGGGAGTTTCATTATATCTCTTAGGTGGAACTGACTCTACGAAACTTTCATATCAAGATAATTTCATGATGTTATTTGCGTAGTTTGTCTCTTTAAGCTTAAACTTACACGTTAGTTCATTCATATTAAAATGTACAGAGCGGATAACTGAAAAAGTTTATGATTTAGATAATGGTAGGTTTATAGCAATTCCAAAACAAGATAGGTACCCAATCAGCAGCGTATAAGTATAGTGTCAAGCAATGCTAGGTAATTACATGTAAGTACTTTAAATATAATTCCAATTACAAATACCAAAACCAAATGTCTCAATATTTACCATAGAGAATATTCTGTTATTGTCCATGATCATAACGTTTTCTCAGTGAAACATTTCGTTATCCAATGAACTTATTTTTCGACTTTGAAATAGTACAGGGAATGAAGCTCAAAAGAAGGTAAAACCTCGCAATTTTTTCGTCCAGCATGGATTGACTTGAAATTTTAACTGGAGGTAGGTGATACCCGAATGGCGCTAAACGGTTTTTATGGGTGAAAACTACGCTTATTTGTCAAAAATCATAAAATAACATTTTAAACCTGAAAATGGGTAAGATTTGGTTTGGATAAGTTGAATAATGAATGTTTCGAGCTTTGGAATACAATTTCATCATATTTCAACCCTTAAAAAGCAACCCCTGTTACAGCTTAATGTAAAAAAAATCACGAATCCTTAAAAAATGATTTCGCCTCTGATTGATTTGCATAAAAATTTGGGATTAGGCTCAACTCACCCTCTGCTTTATATATCATGTCATGCCGACGAACCCTGATTGTTTCTTAGGGGGAAAACTACCCCTTAATGTCAAAAATTAAAAAATAGCATTATAAATCTTAAGATACGTGAAAATTGGTTTGAATTAGTAAAATGATGAATTTGTTACATTTCAAAATACAATTTTATACTTTTTCAACCCTTAAAAATAATAAATAAACCGGTTTTGTACATTATTATACTTCCAAGTGTACTATACTATACCTACTATTTTTCGAAAAAAAAAATCGATTGGTTTTTTTAACGTATTTCCTTCATTTTTGATGATAAAAAGTTTATTCAAAAACTATTTTGTAGGATTTTTCAAGAACTGTAAGGATCTGTAAGTTAAATCTCTTTAGACCCTTTCGTTTTTAAATGGGGTGAGTTTAAATGGCTAAAAAAAGGTGGTGCTGGTGCGTAAAGAGACGTATTAAACGGCTATATCTCGTCAAATATTAACTGTACAAAAAATCTACTTACAGGAAAATTTTTGTCATAAAAAAAGCTACAATTTCGTTTGTCAACTTTGCTTGTACCTCTAATATTTTCGGAATTATTTTGAAAGAAAGGGTAAAAAATACAAAATTATGAAAAATAACTTTTTACTTTAAGCCAGAATTTCTCGAAAACTATCAATTTTATATTGGTCAAACTTCTTGGACATATTAACCACATGTACAAAGAGAATTGCACAAGGGTAAAGATCAATTTTAATTAGGGGAGTAGTTAGGGGGTTGTTTTAACCGATTTTTTTGTATAAAAAATTCAGTACTGACATTATTTTTGTCATAATTCACTCAATTTTGATGCTACAGACCTTTTTTTTAAAAGAAAGGTCCAATTATGCTCTTTGAAAAAGATTCTATAAGTTTTCTACGAAAAATGCATCATTTTTCCGGTATTTGACTTTGAATCTATCACATTTTGTATTTGGGAAAAGAAGCTAATCATTGATGGGCGATATCTCGGTTCCTATTGGTTTTAGAAAAATTATAAAAGGAGGGTTTTGCTTGTTTTTTCAAAAGCTACAATTTTGCTTTATACAGTTTTTTCGATAAAATGCATAATTTTCGAGTTATCCGCGAAAAACATATCGAAAACGTCGATTTTTTCGTCTAAAAAGCGTTACTTTCAATCGTGAATAACTTGATTTTACAAAAAAATGTATGAAACATTTTTTGCCTAGAATCACTTTTTCAATCGATTCCTGTGGTTAAAATGTAATAAAAAAATGTCACCCCCGAGATGGGGTGGCAACCACCCCCAAGGCTTTAGCGCCCTTCGGTTCGATATAGATTTTGATCCTTGGGCTATCACCTACCTTCTGTGAAAATTTCAAGTCAATCCATGCTGGACGAAAAAATTGCCAGGTGAAATGCTTCATTCCCTGTACCTACACTGATATCCCAAATAAATACTCATCCAGACTTCGTCATACCCCAGAGCGTTGACTATTTTCTGATGGTTTTGCGCTAAATGTAACTCGATAAAACTTTTTGACAAAGCTAAAATGCGATTTGATATTCCTTATGAAATTTGGAATAACGGGATATTCTTTTAAACTAGTCTCGAATCCTTTCGGCTTTTATAAAATTACTTGGGTCTGAAGTTGTGCTTGATAATTTTAATCCTACGAATGCGTCGTAATTCGGAGATTCTTTAACTGTCTCTGTGACTCAACCACTTGACAATTTTTCTGTTTAGTGACATAGTGCTAGACTGACATTCCAAAATATTGGGAAGATATGGAAATATTTCATATAAAATGGTTTCCGCTAACTTCCGTATTGCTCGGAATTATCGACTCAAAATTCACTGGTGTATGTAAAATTTCACCCTGAATCGATTGCCGAAGAACAGAACGTTCTATCTTTCCGATTAGCCGAGTTATGAGCATCTTTTGTTTTGAAAAGTGGATTTTCGAAAATTTCATGACTCGATTTGGAGGAGAAAAAATGATTTTATACAAAAACGGACCGTGGCAGTCAATTTCTCGTCCCAAAAAACCCCTCTACACAAATTCTGAGCATTTTTCAGGTCGAAAACATTTTTTTGGTCGAAAATTTTCAAGCAAGGGAAATACCTAATAAAACTGGTAACTGCTAACTCTCTTATTAATTGGTAAAAATGACTCAAAATTCACTGGAATAAGTAAAATTGTCCCCTGAATCGGTTTTCGAAGACAATAACGTTCTATCTCTGCAAATAGTCGAATTATGAGGATCCTACTTTTGAAAAGTGGATTTTCGAAAATTTCATGACTCCATTTGGAGAAGAAAAAATAATTTTAAACAAAAACGGACCGTGGCAGGCAATTTCTCGTCCCAAAACACCCCTCTACACAAATTTTGAGCATTTTTTAGCTCGAAAACATTTTTTTTGTTGAAAATTTTGAGGCAAAGGAAATACCTAATAAAACTGGTTCCCGCTAACTCTCTTATTAATTGGAAAAAATAACTCAAAATTCACTGGAATAAGTAAAGTTGTCCCCTCAATCGATTGGCGAAGACTAGAACGTTCTATCTCTGGATTTTCGAAAATTTCATGACTCCATTTGGAGGAAAAAAAATGATTTTCGCCAAAACGAAGCAAGGAGTATTACGAAAACTTACAAAAATGGTATATAACTTGTTGGAAATTGTAAAATCGGATTGAAATTCCATGTATGCCTTCATGTAACGTATGTCTATCGACATATTTAGTTTTTTTCCAGAATTTATACCTCAAATTCTTCAATGCCCGCTAGGAGAGGAGCGGGTAAACATACAACACGGCTCCACCAACCTCGTCAAATTTAGTAGTTGAGGTGCGCATGCGTCCAAGCAGCCTTCAACCTTCTATTCGATGTAACCGCAGTTGATTAGCGCAGTTGGTAGGGTATTGAGCTTACAACTCAGAGGTCAAAGGTTCGAAATCCGATTAGGTGCTGGGCTTTTTTTTTTTTTAATTTTTTATTTCTTATTTTCTGATATTTCTATACATAGTTACACTTTGATCAACCGGGTTTGG
>CAJUYH010002554.1:8159-39281 GCA_910591685.1 Galerucella tenella
ATATATATATATATATATATATATACACACACACACCTATTCTCAACACCATCATTTTCCTGGCTTATCTTCGTTTACATAACATATACAGCCTATTAACATTGTCAACACCATTGTATACACTATACTTTATATATAAAACACTAACAAATTGTTTATCTTGTGTTTTACGAATAATGAGAATTTTATCATTTTAATCCAGTGAGAAATCGTTATTCATATACAAGTGGAGCAATAAAATATCGAACAGACAGAGAGTATATACATATTTTATATTATCACACGTTATATGTATATTTACTACTCGATATTCCGATACACTCAGCGATACTAGTACATTCTCAGTATTTACAATTTTGACTATAACTGCTATTGAGAGTTCCCTTGACTCAATAATATAAATAATGTGAAATGTATATAGTCATCTTTATGTATATATAATATCCATTTGTGTGCGCATTAACGCAAAGGATGAGAGACGCTGTAACAGGTATATATATATATAAAATAAGGAGGAAAGTTGGAAAAAGAGATACAGAAAAAGTGACAAGAAATAGGGTGAAAAACACTCCTGCTGCCGTACACTCCATTCGGATGATTTTGTCGCTATAGACGATATCGATCCTATTTTTCTTTGTCATTCCCTCCGTTCATATATATATATAATGTACTTGCTTGTTATCAAGTTGAACGCAACATTCCTGCTCACTTGTATTATCAACAGTGTTTATCGCATATACACATAGAGACCAATTGAACAGCAGACAAATGATTATGCACAATACTCTTGAACGTGTCGTCTATAATCATTTTCACTTCACAATTTTTTTTATACATTTTTGCATTTGAATATGTAGTGGAATTACAGGCGTGTAAATACTACTCCTCTATTTTACCGTTGTATTCTCATTTATATCTTTTCGTATCTACAATTATAATGGGCGCATTTTCTCCTCATTATATACGTGAAAGTTTCACGTATATAGCTTTTATAATTAAGTGACGTCAAGTAGAGTAAAAGGAAAAAAAAATTGTTGAAGAAGTGTGAGAGTGAAATAAGGGTTTCTTGTGAATCCACCTGAGCGCAAGACGATAAGGCTACAGTAGTAGTGAATGTCTCTTTCATTTACGTACTCACATTATATAGATATATATATATATATAGATAGAGTTGATTCAAGTTGGTGCAAACAAACTCACTAATTGTTGCTGATTACATTTCCATGATGTATATAATTTAAGATGCACTTTGCCTAAGTGAATAGCGTCAGCATATAAATTTCAACTTACATCATGTGTACAGTTTTTGGTATGACAAATAATATTTTGTCATGATGAATAAAGTGAAAGACACACACAAAACAAATGTGAATAGAACTTTGTCATGTAATTTGTTTCTATCAAATATTTTCTTTCATTTCTCTCTCTCTCTCTCTCTCTCCCTGTCTCCTTCTCTATATCTATACCTATTTTGTTTTTCTCTTTTCTCATTCGCTTCCTACTTTATTATTTTTACATATTTTTATATATATAATTTTTTTTTTTTTGTTGCTGTTGTTTTCAGGTGGTTGCACTTGCTATTTAACCTGGGGGTACAGGTGGTCGTGGGACTTCCCCTTGAAATGGTGCACGGGAGCCTGAGGATTGGTGCTGTATACATGGCCGGTGTTTTAGCTGGTAAGCATATTATTTTCATCACTCCCATACAACAATTCACAATAGCTATTAAATATATATAACAATAATGCTGCATTATTATAACTATAATAATGAAATAAATTACAATTACTCATTTCAATTTGCAAAATTGGTTTAATCAATTTATTTAACGTTGATATTGGCGCTTTCATTAATCCCTTTTATATTTATTTCAATGAAAATTACATAGCGGTATTATTTACAAATAGTTTTCACTGTCCATTAATGCAATGAGACACATAATTGGTGGGGGGGGGGGGGATTGGCTGCTGCATTGCGTGATGAGAAAACCACCAGTGAGAAAGACAGAAAGAGAGAAAGAGAGAGCGTGATATATAAAGGGGAGCCTGTACATACCCAATAATCATTTGCATAAATCCGATTGGAAGCAAATCCTCGCGTATTAATGCTCATGAAAGTAAAACGTTGCGAATATAGGAGGACATGAATAATAAACGCCATGAGACCACCAGATATATTTATATGTGTATGTGTGTGTATATATATATGTATGGCGGTAGAGCAACTATATAGGATTATATTTAGTGGGTTGGTTCGCGCACTATTGCAATATGGAGTGCTGTTTTGTGACCAAATGTAGAATATGGATTGCGTTGAGCATAGACAAAGAGAGAGAGAGAGAGAGAGCGAGGAGAAGGATACGGATTTATTGTTGGTGTTTTGTATACGTTTGGTGGTATGGTGAGGTATTGCTTGTAATGGTGATATGTATCTATGGTTTGTATAGGACTCTCTGTGTAGATATATGTGGTATATTTATATATAATACCTCGTTTCATGCAATGGAAGTCAATTCTGCATTGTACAAAGTAATCTAATACTATAAAGGTGTATATGCGAGTATGTGAATCCTTTTAGGGCTTGTAATAACGCACAAATATAATGCAATATCAGACATCCAATTTCACTATTATAATGACAATATTATTTTGTATGGATTATTATATCGTGCTGTATTATCTGTATTCTCTTGTGTACTTTCGTCTAGTCGCTTAGATAATAATGAACATATGGAATTTAGTCGATGATACTTATATATTTGAGTTGGAAATATTTGACTAGTTAGTGATGTAAAATTGTGATGAATGGATAATTGTCAATTTGTGCACGAAAATTTGGTGAAAATTAGTTAATATATTAGCGAAACTTTTTTGCTAGTTTTATTTGTGATTAGTTTTTAATAGTTTTACTGAGTGTTTTTGTTAATTATTACGATACATTCTGGTAATTTATACGTGTTGTTGGTAAGTTTTTAGGATGCAATTGGGATAATTAGTCTGTATCATTTAATTTTCATCCCCTTTCTAATACTGTATATTAATTAAATTTATTTTGTTATTTCTCTTTTTTTCCCCATCTCCATTACATTTTTGTTTCTTTAGACGAAAAATTTATTTCTTTCGATATTATTTCGATACATTTTGTAATGGCATTTTTCCACGCGTTTACACTCATACATATCAGTGTCAATGGTGTATTATACACACTTGAACGCGCAAAAGTGTACAAACTTTTCAGTTGAAAATTTAAGTAGTGTAAGATTGGATTTGAAGAGCGTTATCATGCCCCTGTGCTTCACCTCTTTCACCACGTACATATCTGCTTGATAAAAGCTTCCAATGATCTGCTCGACCGGAAGGGAGATCGTTTCTCCATAGTTTTCCTTTCTTTTTCTTTCGCCTTTTGTTTTTTTCTTTTTTCTTTTTTTTTTTCGTTCTTCCACTTCTTTTTGCCTTGTTGTCGTCAACGCGGTTTGATGAGCATCCATGCGAAAGGAACAACTCGACTTGAGAGAAATTTTTTGTTTTTTATACTTTTGAACAAAAAACTAAAGGAAAGACACATCAGATGTGTGTGTGTGTCTTTATCTCTGTCTCTCACTCTCTCCGTCTGTGTACGGAACAAAACGGGTTATACTCTTCATTATTTTCTTTTTCCTCTGTTCCTTTCTTCATACACTCATTGCTTTGTCTTTCGGATGAATGATTCATTCAGGATTCCACTGGTGGCTTTCCTAACACCGCGACCCCCGCCAAGTTGTAAAAAAAAACGATGTTGCTGCCGCCATAGCGTCACGGACACGTTACTCCAACGTGCCCAGTGAAAAGACGAGATGATGCTTCGATGAGCAACACTACCTATTGCCGCATACGCCTTGTGCAAATGTATCAGCATTTTGGTTTTTCCATCCGCACCCGCATACATATATATATATACACACATACATTTACACACACAATGTATATCTAATATACACCGCGACTGTATTACTTCCGTTTGTTCCATTTTTTTCGACTCGCTTTCTCAACATCTCAGATAATAAAGTATCGTAAAATTTCTTTTTTTTTTTTCACCTTTATTATTCTGTCGGATTGTTAATTATATATTATCATCCGCTAATTTACTATGTTCAACACCTTCATATACATGTGTGTGTATATATAGATATACATATGTACGTACTACATTCGTTTCAATGAATCTAGGGTGTCGAACCAAGTGGGCATAGTGATTGTGCAAACGATTAGCTCGTATATTATTCACTCGTCTTTTCGCTTCCTCGCACCTCTCTAAACCCATAGCGATATGCATTTGTATCAGCGGTAGTGTATATATATATATATATATATATATGTTGATGCGTGTGTATACAGTTATACTCAAGTGAAATTAATCGGCTGTATGCACGTTTTATTCACAAACGGGGAAGAGTGAATGCGCGTTATGGCAAGTGAACACGGGCGTCGAAATAACCAGAAGCCGCATCGAGGAATTTCCACCAGTGAAATTTCTGAGTAGGATATATCGACGATTTATGCAATGGCTCTTCGTGTATGTTATATATATATACATTGAGGTAGAGAACACCCTGCCCGAAAATCGATGGTCAATGGTTGGGTTTCAAATGCGCCTTCGCTCACATACCACCGTGTATATACAATATATATATTCCTAAATACATTCACTCATCTCCATTATTATATAATATTTAAACTAAACATTTTGTATATCAATATTGTAATATATATTCAATTGCAAGTCTTCTAATTCATAAATACTAAAATATGCCACGCATAGTAAAATAAATATATATAGGTATATAAAATCCAATTCATGTTTTAAAGATTATTAATGCATTTATATATCCATTGATGTTCTTACTCGTTGCCAAACTTCCACATCAGTTAATGCACATTTTTCGATATAAATGTTTATCGTGGATTGACATTGCTCCCAGGAGATACCCATTCGATATATTACCATTGGGACATGAGCAAAGGAGTTTGTGTGCAATGTTGGCATTATTTTTCTTTTTTCACTTGTATTGCTGAGATGTTTTGTTTCGTTTACCAATATAACCACTTCCATGTGTGTTTGTGTCTGTGTGTATTTATGTATCTACGTGATTGCAAACGTTTCGACGTGCTCTCATATAACGTTGTATATTTTATGAGAAAGTTGCATTTTAAAGCAAAGGATGACAAAGCGCAATGGCTTCACGATCGTATACACTGCAGAATAAAAGCTCGAAGAAAATAAATAAATAAATAAATAAATATATATATATTTTATATAAATATGGGGACATGGCGAAAGATGAGAAAGATGAGACGAGGGATTGCTCACGGTACTTGCAACAATATAATACCGCCCAGTGCATCTCTTTTCGAATGCATTCGTCGTGTCCCCGCGAGACTCTCTCATCGAATAAGTGCCACATTACTATATATACTCATTTTTTTCTCTCTCCCTCGCTCTCTCCCTCCTTTTTTCTTTTTCTCTCTATATATAACTGTATACGCTCGATTCCAACGTCGCGTGCACCGCGTGCATACCTTACCATTATAGTGCATATGCACGTTATCACCGTGCGACTTGAACCGAGTCACGAGTGCGCCGCGCTCTCCTTTCCTACGCCATTTCACATCTTGTATTTTTATTCATTCTTGGCCTTTTTTTTTTCTTTCATTTTTTTTGCATTTCAAATATTTTTATTTTTCTTTTTTCTTTCTCTATTGTCCCAACTCTACTTCACCGCAACGTGAAGTAATGAATAAAGCAAAAAAAAAATACATATATATATATATATATATATATATGTATATATGCATAACAACAACAAGGAGGAAATGATCCAGTTGATTATCCAGAATGATTAATTGTTGCAAAATAGTTTAATGAAATTCACGCTATGTTGATTCAATTTTGTTTAATAATGTGACATGCACCAACGCGTTTGTATATGTGGCTTTGCTGTATGTATATATATATATATATATTTACATGTTTGCATAGATGTGCAATACAATAAAGGTTTATCGAATTGAATTCAATCATCAAACCAGTCCCTGACCCACATGTAAATCCGTTTGGAATATAGCAAATAACTATGGCATTTTTATAGCATATGCGCGAATACACTGGCGAGACTCCACATTCGGAGCTTTACAAAGACTCTTTCGCGTTGCTTTTCTTTTTCATTTCTTTCTTTTTTATTTTTCGCTTTTCATTCCCTTTTTACCTTTCCATCTTCTCTTATATTCACATCAATGCACACATACACACACACATATATATATATATATATATATTTATAAATACATTCGCATTCACATGCAGTCTTATGCTGTCACTTTTTTCTTTCATTTCATCATACACCTCAACGATTTCTTTTTTGGCACAAACTCAAATGCAAAAGCGCTAAGCAAATGAAATCATTTATTACACAAATTTCACACCTATGGGAATCTTAAAGTAAATAATAACAACAATATTAGCAATATCAATCCTATCTGATCTCATATTTCTCATGTCTCTCGTATATTCAATATAAAATATAGTTTTAACAATATATAGCATATTCATCATGCATTTTGAATTTATTTTCAATACCTGCAGATATTTGTATACATCCTTCTTATCTCCATTATACTATTTTTATAATTTTTTTTTTTTTTTCATTCTTCAATTTTATACGAAAAAATAAATAGGTTTCTTTTTTTATATATACAATCTTGTTGATCCTTGATGTGGGGTAATATATATATATATATATATATATATATATATATATAAGTATAGTAAAGTTCATGTATAAGTATGTAGACAAAAGCAAATAAAAAATACTCATCCCATAAAAGAGGTCGTTATCCTTTGTCTGAAGGATCCATTTACCGTCAAATTACTGGTGCACGGAAGCGTCGTGAATCCCAACGCGGAACGACAGCCCTCGGCGCCAATTAGAGATACTAATTAACGACGCTGGACATTGGGGGCTGAGCAAGAGAAGTTTACGCGTCGGTGGACACGCGGTTTTCCGCTCGCAACGTGATAAATATATATATATATATACAAACAAACACATTCACTAATACTTACTTATCTATACAAACATATATTCGCTCTTCCATTCTATTGCTCCATTCTCAATATAACAATACATTATATACATATATATCTACATATATTACTTGATCATCAACTGCAACATCAAAGTATTTATAGTCTCTATCAGAAGCCGCATTATATATATATATATATATAATCCGTGGATCATCTCGCACAAAAACATTTATTATTTTCAACTGTCCAATGCAATTCGAATCTCTATATATTTATATATATATATATATATGGTTTTGTGGCGGCGTGTGTTAAATACAACGCATAAATAAAAGGGGAAGAGGGAGTGAAAGAGAAGGCGGGACGACAACACAACGTTGAACCGTAATTATCTAATACCTAGGAGTGCCAGGATGGAATGCTGTGCGCAGACTTGTCCTTGCGTGGGAACACACCGTGGAGAGGAGCACAGTGATCACGATCGTGCGCTCATACACACACACACACACACACATATATATATATATATGTATATATATATGTCGAAGTCACTATCTATCTGTCGCTATCACTCTCACTCCCATGCCCGCATTTGAACTGCGGTGATATTTGTCAGGTAAACATAGGGTTCTACCTCTCGATGACGAGTCCACTCGACTTCCTCTTTTACCGTCTGTTCAAATGCTGCTGTTGCCTCGAGGGGATGATGTATATATATATATATATATATATATATATTCACGTGTGTGCATGTGTATAGAGTATGTAATGCCAGTCGCAGGTGGCTGGGGTTTGATTCCATGGATTTCCTACCAACCAAACGCGCAATCTGGGTCACGCGCTAATGGACGTTATACGCAACGATCCGTTGTGTGATTGCTCCCTCGAAGGGCGACACGATGATGGTGGTTTAAATGTGTGAGGGCAAAAGCAAAATTGCGACGAAGAGTAAGGAGAGAAGTGAGAGTGGCTGGTTTCTACCCTATTCCGTCACGATCGTTATAGATTGTGTGTCTGTATATACGTGTATATATATTTACCTATATGTCGATAGGGTACTACCATACCCTGTTGTAATTCAACCGATGTCAGGATCAATTGGGGATGGCTTGTTCGAATTCCCTTTCTATCCAACGCAATACTCCTTGGTGCATATATGTGTGTACATGCGAATATACATGGAAGTTCAAGCCGTGTCATACGACAAAATATATATATATATATATATATGTATATATGTATGTATTTGTAAGTGAGCGTGTGTAGTGGTACCGGCGCCGACACTGCTCGATTTCCCAGAGCACGCGTGCCATGAACGGCTAATGTCGTTTCCATCCACTCACCGCAAATAACGGGGCAATGAAAGGGACCCTCCTCATTTATATATGTATACAGTGATATGTATAGTTGGATATCTATTATGTAAGTGTATGTGTATACATATGTATGAATTAGAGTCACCGTGTGTTATTTCACTGATTATATATGTATATGTAGGTATATTCGGTGATGCAAAGATCCTCTTCCTCATTGTTATTCGATTCACGCATGAATACAAAGCACCCGGGTATGTAACATAAATGAGTGACGAAGCCGCCGAGGACGCCAACGACGACAGAGACAACGAAGACGATGACGATGAGGTGAGATGAGAGCAAAAGAGAGATAGAATAGTGGCGGCAGCCGTGGGCTTTCAGCAAATTCCCACTCGTACTTCCTGAATGGTGTTTCCGCCGGATCCAAATCAATGACTGGCTATATTTATATTTTGTATCTCCTCATGGAATTTCAACGAATTCCATATGTCTGATTGATATGAAATATAATGGACAGAACAAAAGAGAATATAAAGGAAAAAAAAAATCAAATAAAATATGCCATAAGGTGATTTTTTTTTTTTTTTTTATTATATACACAATAGAACAAATTTCTGTATGGATTGTATTACATATATATGGTGCATAATTTTCATGTTTATATACGTGAAATTCAATATTAATTAGTGTGCAATGAAAGTTATTTGAATTTATCTCACGATGGTTTACATACATCATATATATTTTAATGATATAAATTGTGATATATTGAAATGATATAATGGTGGTTTTATGAGGATATAACGTGTGGCCGTTTTCGTTACGGTAGGTTGATTATAACCCGCGTGCCATATAGTAGCGAGTACAGAGGGCGAGCCCAGAGTGCAAATGCCTTGGCGGTTGAATGAGAGGTAGAGCGACGTGGCCATTAATAAGCGATGCTCCAGTAGACAGAGACTCGCTTTTGCCCCGTTACTCCACCTTATTGCGTACTACATCTACCTGCGGGTGAGCTGGGCCCCGCACGTGCTACCGTATGCGGTAAAATATTCGCTATAACTATAATAGAATACATGAAATGAGTGAGACAAAGAGAAACACAAATGGTTGATAGCACCTCGTTGCGGTTTTACAATAGCCCAACAGCTATCTCAGTATAGCGCTTGCTACTTCTGTTAGAATTTCACCATCACTCGGTTGGGTCTCTCATCTCTGTTTTATCATGTAAACTCATATATATATATATATGTATATTCGTATTACATGTATATACACAATATGCAAAGGGTCACGAAAGTACAATATAGTTTGTAACTCGTTAGTACATGTGCTGCAACAAACGCGCAATCCTTTACATAGTGCCAGCGCCGAAATGTCCTCTCAGCTAATTTTCATTATCATTATACTTTGACATCACTTGTTGTTGTTGTTAATTTAATAAAGGCTTGAGATGTTTTACGTCCGGTTGAATTATTATTTTCATTTTGTATGATGGGTATGATGATAGAATAACTATTGGATGAATTATCAACAAGTGCAATAAGAGGTAATAGTAGATAGAGAATAAAATAAAAAATATTGTTTGGGTATAATTGTGTAAATTGAACTTGACGATTTTTCAATTGTTTCAGGTTCACTTGGTACATCAGTATTCGATACAGATGTTTATCTTGTTGGTGCTAGTGGCGGTGTCTATGCCCTACTTGCAGCTCATTTGGCCAACGTCCTACTGAACTACAACAATATGGAGTTTGGAATTGTTCGTCTTATTGGAATCTTCATTATTGGTAAGTAGTTGTACATTCAATTGTGTACTTCACTGTCTATCTCGATAATTTCGCGACATATCGATAGAAAATGTGCACGTCATTACGTTCACCCGAGTTAAGTGTACAATAGAAAATTACTTTGGTGAATGAAAAGAGATAGGGAGTGAACGAGAATGAGATGAAATTTCGATAGATCTAAAATCGAATGACGAGAAACAAAATATTAATTAAGGTTTGGATTCGTTTCGTGCATCTATTGATAGTTGTTTCAATGTAGACATAATGTATATGTAGATAATGAATGTGTATGTATGTATGTATGTATGTATGTATGTATGTGGGTGTATACATTGATAACTAGCAAAACTTTTGAACTGCCGGTAATTGGACACGGGGAGTTTTCGAAACTTGTGCTGCCACAAGACGACAAATAAACAGGGCTCGTGCCAAACTCAAATACCACTCTTCAATTTTCCACCCTTCGTCGCGTCAGCGTCATTAAGTTTATTGATATGCCAAAAGGAGAAGATTATCAAATAATTTCACTCAATATTCATCAATTTAAATATTATTATTTTCATTTATTATACACAGTATCATAGGTATCTATTTTTATGTTTATCTGTTTGGAAATTATTAATTGTACTGCATTGTGCAATAGGGAAAAAAAAATAGAAAATATCAGAGAATAAATTAAATCTAACGGCAAAAGTGCAAAAAAAAGACAATTGCCTTTGTTGTCTGTTTAATATATTTTATTTGTGATAGCTGATGATATTTACTATCTTCATTCTTGGCTATCTGTCATGTGAAATAAAAATTCATTGTGTATTGCAATGGAATTTTTTCCAATTAAAAGATAGAGACTGTGAGTGCATGGGATAATTTGCAGCAAACCTCCCCATTTTATTTTTCCGTTTTTTCTTTTCTTTTTTTTTTTTTTTTTTTTTTCTCATAGAGGAAAAATGTCACTGTGGGACAACGAATAAAGCTCATACAACTCGAGGGTTGTGTCGGGGCTGTGATGTAAAACGTAAAAGCGACGGGACAGTTTGTCGTCGTCGCTGACGCCACCATCGTCCGCTGTCGGACCATTTTAGATTTCATCCGATATCGTAAGTGCGCATACATGAATATATATACATATATAGAAGCGGAATGAAGAGGGACAGAGAGGAGACAGTGCGCTAGATGTCTGGGCTGGTAGTGTGTGTGTGTGTGTGTGTGTGTGTGAGACCGGATATACGGCATGCAGGGATATAAATTGTGGAATGCGTCACTGCGCGCGATGTCCGGCTTGTAATAGAAAAAGATACGATCTTTGGGGGCATCATGGAACCAGAGCGTGTGCGCAAAGGAGAAATGTCGAAATGACTTTATCGAGAGTTCGTGATATATCCATAAATATATATATATCTATATGTAATAGTGTAGCAGATACACGTCTCAATGTGAAAATAAAAAGTTAACACACGTGATGATGTGATGATGGTAAATTTTCTTTTTTATGCGTTGATCCCAATGAGCCTTGATCGTTTGTTGCCCATCATCACTTTTACCTTTTCACCACAGCGGTTTATATATATATTAATATATTTATATATATAAAGTGGATATGATTCACATGTCGCACGTGTTGCATGTATAGCAGCGTAGTAAAACCTTCTTTTACCCATCTTTCACGTGTACACCATGTTTTTCATGCGAAAATACTCACGCTCGAGCGCGCGGCAACTATCGATTTATTATTCGGCCTTGCGCTCGCAAGACCTGTGTCTTTCTATGTATATGCATTTATATATATATATATATATATATGTGTGTGTGTGTGTATATTTGTGTGGAGTGTCGTCCCTGGGGCTACACTTTAAGACTCTCTGTAGCAATATACATGCCGACATTTTACGGGGTAACGAAGAATTCGTGTCATCCAACGATAATTTATAGACATTACCGAAGTATTCTTGTGAGTGTGTGTAATATAGGTATACATCATATATGCATACATACCTGTTCATATATATATATATTTATGGATCCCGGTGAAAAATCCGCTTGGGTAAATTTTCACGAGTTTCCAAAGCTTATCGCTATATCCAAAGTAATTGGATAACGTTAGTCTTGGATGTTATTCCACTCGTCGTTTAATTCTCCGTCGCGAGTAGAAGTAAAAAAGGAAAAAAGTAAGAAAAAGGAAAGAAAAAATTAAATGAGAATAAAAAAGAGAGGAATTGGTTTAGTGATATCGGTCTCGGTTTGCGCTATCTTCAGTGTACCTGGGCATTTGTCTCGTTCACTTCTCTCAACACTACCAGAATAAAGAGAGCACTAATAAGCAACCAGTGACATGAGTTATCGCTAACAATTGTAGAACATGGTGTTTCATGATGGGGTTAATATTACATTAAACCGATAGATTCTATATGTATAGAAGTAATGGATGTTTGTTGAGATTGATTGGATGTTCTTTGCTAAATCTAAATCTACTTCTCTAATTATCATATCGATCTCATTCTCAATTTATTATCGCCCATGCTAAATTACCAACTACTATTAATTAACATTAATATCTTTGGCAAAAAAATTAATATTGATTTGTTGTTTTTGTTTGCAGCGAGCGCTGACGTAGGGTTTGCCATCTACGACAGGTATGCGGCTGAGCAAATGGGTCCACCTGTCTCATATGTGGCACACCTCACTGGTGCACTCGCCGGTCTTACAATTGGTCTACTAGTGCTGAAAAATTTTGAACAACGATTGCACGAACAATTATTATGGTGGGTTGCATTGGGTGTTTATGCCGCGTGTACAATATTTGCAGTTATGTATAATCTAATGCATCCTGATTATCCATGACGTGAGGTCAGCTTCGCGTATGGTGTACCGAGAAAAACGTAACGCGAAGCTGCATATAAAATTGTCATATAATTGAGTTTATAAACTGCCGCAATTGTGAGTTTATGTAGACTATTGGTGTACGTTAAAAGAGCGTAAAGATGAAAATGAAAGGAAAAATAATAATGATAAATACAAAAAAAAAATGATAATGCCAAATATTTAAAACGATGGAGGACGAGGATGAATGGAAGATAGGAAGAAATAGTAAATGAGTGAATAAATAAAAATGAGAGACCAGTGAAAAATGTACCAAAGAGACAAATTCAAGAAGAATAATAAAATGAAGAAGAGAAATAGAAAGAGTGGATAAAATAAATGAAAAAAAAATGAAAATGATGAAAAATATGGAGAAATTGGAGAAGAGATAGTCGAGTGTTTCGGTGCGCTTCGCTGATTTGCGGGCTGGTCCGGCTGAATGTCAGGCGTCACCGGCGTCACATACAAAAATTATAACCCCCGCGCATACACACATACACACATATACATGTAAACATAGACGTGTGGAGATAGCGAGATGTATATGGATTGTTCGGGTGAAAGAGTTCCGTTCGTGTCAGGCGCCAAAAACATCTTCCAATAGAGAGAAGGAAAAAATTCTACAACTAGTTGGATGCAAAGTGAATAAATCTGTAAAATGTCAGTGCAAAAGAGTGAAAGAGATATATATATATATATCTATATGCATATTGTGAGACACATATAGCTGAGAATATATACATAAATCGAAGGCCGAACCCAATTCCTTTTCAATTCACTTCGAAGCTGTCGTTTGCCTCGCTCGACTTCGTTTTCCAGCAGTGCGCGCATACACAAAACTGGACGGAAGGCAAATCTCTCTCTAAGACGCATCAGTGAGAAGTCTCTGACCCAGACAGCAGCGAGAGAGAATAAAGATAGTGAATAAAAGCACGATCAAGGCAGGAACAAAAAATAATGTGGACGTAGAAGAGGGAAAAAGAGAGAGAGAGAGAGTGACATTTTCCTGTCATTCAATTGATGGACGCCACTCGATACCAGAAGACTGAATCTTTTAAAGTAATTTAATTGATATCAACGGGCAAACAAATGGAGAGAGAATGAAAAAAAAATAAATAAATAAATAAATAAATAGAATAGAGAGGGTAAATAGTATAAAAGGTGATAAACAGTTGATAAAAACCGTTTACTTCTTAATCATGAACGCGATTTCATGAGGAATTAAACAGAAATGAATGGAAATAGTGGAAAGAAAATGTTGCAAAAATATGATATTGTCATCGGCACGATTTATTTTCTACGGCACATAATGCACACAATGTAAATAGTATGTACAGCAATTTCGTGAAAAAAAAAAACATGGGAAGAAAAAAAATCGAAAAAAAGTAACTAAACAAAACAAAAATACATTGAAGAGACAAGAACGGTAGAGGGAGGAGGAAGTAATGTGCACAATGTAATCAACGAATTCACGTCCTTGATTCCTTTATCATTGTGTAATTTCCCGGCGAATAATCATCATCGCGTGGCGCCATACTTTGTGAACATCACTCATATATATATATATATATATATGTGTATATATATATGTATATTTGTTTGCAATTTTAGTCCACTATAATTTGTCAATAGAATTATTAACAGTCACTGACTGCAAAACAAAAGATAAATTAATATCATTCAACAGAGTTCAACAACGGTAATATCACACGCAAAGCAAAATTATTATTTCATTATTATTTTCCTCCGTTTTTTTTTCTTCTTTATTTATATTGTTTATTTTTTTTTTTATTTTTTTATTTTTTTCATTTGCCTTTTCACAATAATCAGAGAGCAAGGTATGTCCAGTGGATAAAATGAAAATTTTTTTTCACCTTTGTTGTTCTGTTTGGCGTTCCGGTATTTTTTTTTTTTTTTTTCTCCACTTTCCGTTCTCGTAATTTCCGTCGCTCTCAACTAAATTTAACTATATACATATATAAGCACTTAATTATATCGGGCATTCGTATAGAGTTGTTTGTCATTGTAATATATACTGTCATTAAGTTATTTTGTCGTCGTTTATAAGTATATATATATGCATATATATATATGCATGTATAAATATATATTTAATATTTATTTTGCCGTGGTCTTGATTCCAACGAACTGAATTTTATTTCATTAATGTGAACGATATTATAAATTAACTGAATTATTAGTCCGTTATATTTATTTGTAATAACCGCATACATATAATAGTCAATTACGAAGAAAAAAGAAGAGAAAAAAAGCCACGTGAATGATTGTGGCAGACATTCCGACATTATAAAAAATATATCAATTCCCATTATCATCATCAACATCATTATCATCATCATTATTATTATTATTTCTATTATATATCATCATTAACACCATCATCATCAACAAAACAAAACAAAAAGATGAAAAAAAACAAACGAGACAAATGTTAACAACAATGCAATTGAATATCTTTCAATATTTCATTAATCAACCGTAAAAAAAAAAATAAATAAATAAAGTTGTAATCGATTGATAAAACAAAAAAAGCAAATAAGTAAAATAAACTCACTATGGTAATTAGAGAAACATCAAACTGGAAGTAATCTTCCTCATTCATGCATAAACAACGACTTTGGAGCAGTTTTGTAAATTAGAATTGTGAGAGAGTTAAAATAGGGAAAACGGCACAAGTGATGAACGATGCTAGTCAATTAGTACCCGACTAAAAGATATGTATACTGTGTATAGGTAGTATACACGCTGTAACTAAAACAAAACTAAAGGTATCGCTAATGTAATCCACTTCAGCAACACCGTGAGAAAGAAAATTTAAGGGGATGGTGGCAGTGGTGGCGGCGCACAGGCAGAAAAACCAACCAAACAATGATTGTTCTATTCAAATTGGGAATGAGAAAAAGAAAGAAGGAGTGAGAGGGAGTGTGAGAGAGAGAGAGAGAGAGAGAGAGAGAGAGAGAGAGAGAGAGATAAACAGAAGAGATGAAGTGAGAGATAGTGATGATAAAATTGGGTTGAATGCAAAAGCTAAATAGTTGATAAGAAGTTTGGCGAACAAGAGAAATATATTCGCAGTTGAAAAGCTACGAAGAAAACCAGAGAAATACAATATAGAGATTGAGTTTCATGTGAAAGTGTTGATGGTGGTGAAGTTATTACGTGCGAATAATTAAATTTGCACTGTGTTGAAAATAAAAAAAAAAAAGAACAAAAATATCAAGTACAGAGAGGCTTCATTCATTGTTTAGCAACAATATAGCCGTGTGAAAACTCATCCACGCCAATTTTTACAAACAAACAGTATCAAATCTTGTAATATATCCACAACTATATTACATACCTAAACACTGTATACCGCTTGTTCCAAACTTTTCCGCAAAAACAGAAAAAGAAAAAAAAAACAAATATTATAACTTTTTTACCTCGAACATTGTGTGTATTACCAACCACCATTATAATATATAGATATAAACTTATAGTCAATACCTAAGGGTACCATTATCAACGGTATTACCATTATTGTATTTTTTTTTTTTTTTTTTTTCCAATGTGCACAAATTGCCATTCCTTTCTTTTTTGATATTCAACTACTGTGTGGCGATATTGTATTGTTATTATTATTATTATTATCATTATTATTATTATTATGTTGCATTACCTATTCATATTTTTGCTATTATTAATATTACCTATTATTATTATGATTATTATTATTATCATTATTATTAATATTATTATTACTATTGACCGATAAATTTGAGAGAAAGTGATGTAGTATTTATCTCGTGCATTACGACTCACAATCACGTTATTATTTATTGTAGTTGGATTATTTATTATTTATATATATATTATACATTTGTGGATGTTCACTGCCGCTGTATTAGTTGTGAATGCCCGGTTCTATGTATCCGTACATAAATTCATACATGCATACAGATGCGCACACGATCTTTGTATGATTCTCTTTTATTTTTTTCGTTTTTTTTCTTTGTTATAAAAAATGTGTTGAGGTTGCACAAATAAGGCTTTCATCAAAAGTGTTTAAAGAAATAAAAAAGCAAAAAGTCTTTAAACTGTACGACAATGTAAAATTCATGTGATGTGTGTGTGTGTGTGTGTGTGTTTATGGTGTATTTAAAGTGAGAAATGTAAAGTAAATGGAGCGATAGGACAAATAGTTAAATGCATGCATGGCCAGACAGAACAAAAATAGTATTCAATATATCAAATTGTAGAATCAATTATACTGATATAGATCTTTTTGTTTTTGTATGTGTATATCGGTATATATGTATTATTATTAATTGATAAAATTGGTGAGGCGACGAGTCTGCGAAAAAAAAAAAAAAAAAAAAAAAAACTAAAATATCGATGATAAATTGTCAAAGTTCTTCTTGTCACACGATTTTACAAAACGAAACGAGTATAAATTTTTCTGCACAAGTCGGTCAATTGCCCGCCTATACGACCGTATAATTTCTTCCAATTGTAAGCCGCCACGTTATATGTTTTGTACTATTTTCTCCGTGTGCGCCGCAGATGGAAAAATTTATTGTCCATCATTTCTTCTTGTCACGCACGCTCGTATGCACTCCTATATAGATGTGTATATAGTACATTCAATATGTGTATGTATGTATATGTGGATATGTGTAAACGCGCTTACATAAAATACTTTGTCGTATCGCTTTGTCGCGACGTTAGTTTTTCAAACACACATGCAGCCAACTTGCAGGTGGTGTCGCGCATTCTCCATTGCCACGATGCGAAACGCAAACCGGCTTGTATATCGCACTCTTCTGTGAGAATGAGAGTAAAATAAAAGAAAATTATATTAAATTCACATCTGCGTTCTCGCGCAAAACGCAATACAGGGGGAGCTGCTACAGTTTTTCTTTTTTCCTTTTTTCCTCTTTTCTTTAATTTACTCGCGCTCTCATTCATGATGGAGACAATATATCATACTTACTTTGTTCCTTTTTTATGTCTTTCTGTCCACTTTTTATTTATTTTTTTTTTTCGTAGAAATTGTATGATGTAAAATATTAACAATTTTTATTGCGTATTTCATGAGAGCCAACGCTGTGGAGATTCCATGTTGTATATAAAATCGTTGTAATTGCATATAAAATGTTGTATATGATAATGATAATAATTTATATATTAATGTATGTATGGTTCAGTCAACAAAACAAATGAAAAATGAGGTGGAGGAAGAGGGGAGATACAAAAAAAACATAAACAAAAATGTCCACAAGCCAAAGAAGTGGAGCTAGTAAAGTTTTATCATTAAAAATATTGTAATAGTAATATAATGTAACAGGAAAAATGAAAAAAAAAAAAAGCAAAAATATTCTCGCTAGATTATTCTATATAGTATGATTGTAAATTTCACGATTGATATGGAAAAAAAAAATGAAAAAAAAAAAAAACAATTCTGCGTCATAAGAAAATTATAATATAAAGAAAACAACAATCAACTATGATAAATCATTGCGTTATTCTTTTCTTTGTCCATCTTTCTTTCATTTCGTGATAAAATTTCTCCATCAAAAAAAAATAATAATAATAATAAAATAAAGGAAAATGGAGAAGAATAAAGTCATTTATTGCAGCAGTCACAAACGTAAATAAAAGTTTTCGTTTAGCTGAAATTCCTCGACAAAAGTCTAATCGTAAGAAGAGAAATGCAGCGGGTGACCAGAGATAAGGCGAACTACAATTTCTCCGTGAGTGAAAAATCGTTGCAGCTCATTCTCTTTTTAAAAGCGCGCGGGGGTAAAAAGAGAAGAGGAGGTGGTTACAAACCATACAATGAGATTGGCGCTATGGCGCTTTATCTTCCACTTCAACCCCTTTTTGAGTGATATTCTCGGCATTAAAGCTCATTTCTTTTTTATTATTCGCAAGATGTATACTCTGGCAATTATAATATTTCATTCAATTTAATTTACAGTTAAAGTGAAAAATAATAATAAGAAAAAAAAGTGCGCTTTCATCAAAGGTAATTGTCATATTTTAAGCATTTATATATATCGAAGGAGATATATTAAATCGAGTAAAACCATAAATTCATATTGCTTCAAGAAAAATTACCCCAAATTGATTTTTTTTTTACCTTCATTTTTTTTTTATATATTTTCATATATATGTATATCAAAAAAATTTCAAACGAATTTTTCATAAATGAACTCCAATTCCCAACGAAATATTAATTATAATCAAATACATTTTATGATTATTACTAAATAAATTACTTTTTTACATCGTTAAATTCAATATCAATTATATAAAATAGTTTCATATTAAATCTGTACAATATTCAGGTGTACATCGATATCATACAAACATCATGTAGCATTGCGTCATAATTAATAATCGATAAATTACCTACAGATTGCCGTGATACCGACCAGAGGTAAATAGTATATATGATAATTCCGAAAAAAATATAAAATTTTTGAAATAGCTAGTGCTAAAATTACATCATAAAAAATATAGCATACAAAATGCATCACAAACAATTTTAATCATAATTAATTAAATTGCAAGAAAAACTAAATGCATATATCTGTGAAAAAATCTCACGACTAGTAAGATAAATATATATTTTGAACATTTTCATCAATATACAAATTCTACTACAATATTTGATGGACTACTTATTATATCTGATCAATGACTTTATTTAATATAAATCATTTGTTTTCATTTATTCATTTATTTTTTTTTCTTATCACGAATCACGGCGAGTTTGTTTTTTTTTTTTTTTTTTGGGTATTACGGAACTTTTGGAAGCAAAGTAAGTTCATACCCAGATATTGTGTGTGTATTGCAGCCAACTTTCAATTAGGACACGAGTCTCTCGCTATTCTCGTTAACATTAATACGTTAGCTGCATAACACAATGGCTCTTATAAAAATAATTATATGTCGTACACAATTTTTGCAGCTGATGTATCAACAATACTCAACATCTTGGCATTGCTGGCAATAAGGGGAGACATTCAATAACGGTGTCAAGCATAAATTACATTCACAACTAATCACACAATGACAATGTTCGCAAATACAAATGATTTGCCAGTACCACAAACATCACACGCAAAATAAACAGACACACATAAATACTAAGCACCGTAATGAGACCAATTACAATTTCGCATTTCTCGTTAAGCTTTCTTGTCATTAAATTCTCAAACAAAAATATTAACGCCTCTTGTTTTTTTTTTTTTCACTTTACTTCCACCGTTCTCTTGTAGTACTTTTTCTTTTAATCAATTTGACCCGTTTTGCACAGTATTATTTATCGACGTAAATTACCAAATAGGAACTTTCGCCATATTTAAATTATCGACGGCGTCGAGTCGTCAAATCGTAAAACGTCGTTTATGCATAAATTTAAATGGCTTTCCGTGCGACAATAATGTCACATTTATCCACTGTGTAATGAAATATTTTGCAATAGTACAAATGAAACTTGCTATAATAAATGGATCATACATCATTTTCATCACTTGTACAGTGACACGGCACTCAATAATAAAATATCCTTGGTATATGTTCTCTTGCAACTTCATTGAAAAAATAAAAAAAGATAACGGAAAAAAATGACGTAAAGAGAAAAGAAAATGTGAATTTTTTCACTCCAAGATATATAAACAATTTTTCATTGTATTATGCTGCTTTTATCGGCGCAATTTAATGATTGCCAAACATATCGGCCACGGCTGCAATATTTTTTTTTTTTTTCACGCTTTGTAAATGTCATTACATTATTCATTGTCAATTCTCATATCATGATCGCTCCAATAATCTCGCTAATGTCATCTCAAATCCAAATTCACATATGACTCGGCACTGCGATAAAATTGACATTGACTATCAAACAAAACCAAATATAAAGAATAAATGAGAAAAGAAAAAAAACTACATAGCGCCGATATACAATATTAAATAGACAATATTCTTAGACGTTACTTCACATAGCAATAAATTCCACGGTATACATTCGATATTGGCTGTCTATCGAATTTATCGCCACAATCCAATCCGGTAAAATGTACAATCGATTTTGCGTCAGGAACAAAAAAGTTCGCGACGCGATTAAAGTTTGACACCGCTGGCACAATTTTTCCATATACTATGTCAAAGTCTACAACTCAAATAGTCTCTTTCTTTTTTGTTTTTTCATTATTTTCTCTTCTCAAACACAACTAAAACAAAGTGACATTGGAACGGACACTTTGCTGATGTGTTACCGAAGTGAGGCTGTGTCAACGTCTCATGAAATATGAGAATTATCCATGAGCGGAAGCAGTGTATGGACACACACATACACACATGTATATATGAATGAAAAATAAAAGAGAGAGAGACTGAAAAGTGACAGCGGAAGTTAATATCTACAATGCACAGCAACGAGTTTAAAGAACAACGTAGCGTGAAATGGGTGCCGTTAGGAAAGAGGGTGCGCCACAGCCACCGCCATTTTTATTATCCTCATCGTTATAGATGAGCGAGAACTTCCACCACTGGATGAAGCACCGGTGGCGTTTGATCGCCACTTAATATCACGGGTTCCGATTCTGTTTGCACAATTCGTACAAGATTCGCATCTTTCTTTGATGATGGCGCTAATGTTGCGTTTGGTGTTGTGACATTTCCACGTCCACAATAGCTCGGCGGTCTGCTCTCACGTGTTGTACATGGTGCAACAATACTTGCGGCATTTGATCTGTATGTGGGCGGCGGTGACGATGTCGGTTGAAGTCTATCCAATAATAATAACCGCAGTCGGTACTCTTGCATGCTCGCCTGTTAACAAAAAATTTCATATAATTCAAATATTCATGACAAAATTGCATGATAGTCGAATATTGAAATGAAAAAATAAAAATAAAAATAAGAATGAAAAGCAAAAAATGTGTGAGAATAAAGTGTATATTCATGGTATCAATGTGCAGCTGTCACGTTCAACGATCCATTAATCTACCTGGTAACTCGGTGGTGGTGTCCTGAACTGGAATTCCGGATAGATCATGGCCGCGTATGGATGCATCGGCCTCGCTGGTGGAATTCTCGATGTGATGCCCGTGAAACCGAAGAAGCTGCCGCAATTTTCTCGACTGGTAACTCGCCATGCCACCGCGCTCACCGTCACCAACACCACTCCAATACCTGTAACAACGATATAAGTGTTCTTTAGCAGTGATTGCATATAGAAAAGAGTACGAAAGAGAGTGAGGGGGAGAGAGAAGAGGGATGATGAAGGTAGCCAAGTACAAGTTTTTGTGCTACTGTTTCCTTTTGTTTTTATTCCTTCACTTTTTGTCCTCCCCTTTCTTTTTTTTATCTTCCTCCTCAATTTTCCTTTTTTTTTTAGTTTTATTTTTTTTTAAACGTTATATATTTTTATTATTATTCAAGTATGCTCAAAGTTACAAATATAAAGTGGTGGGAGGAGCAAAATTGAACGCGGTATATCTGTCGACAGTGTATACAACTGCAGATACATCGCAAGAAATACAAAAACAACATACACATATAATATATACCTGCGCTCATATCCAATATGCTTTGTGTTTCACTCAACATTAAATATACATATGTATTTTGTGAAATGGCTACGTTGAACAGAGCACATATATATATATAAATATATACAGTAGATGTATTTTGTAATATCCATTCGCCTTCGTCTGCTCGTCTACACTCGGAGAATTTGTATTCATGTTCTCAAACCTATCTCCCTCTTCAACGTTGATATATAAATCTTTGTTTTCACTCTCTCTTCATCTATCTGTCGGTGTATAGCATACACTTTGGACGAGTACAATGTAGCTCGATCCTGTTCAAACCGTCAGCCGCTTGTCCACAATACATATATATAAATATATTATCCTCCCTTTATTTGGAGCACTGGAGTTTCTACTCCCTCAACTGTCAAACGAATTAATAGTGAATTATTTTAGATGAGAAATAGGAGAGAATGTGTGGGTGCTATCGAGCGTTTAAACTTGCACATTGTGCGATGCAATTGTGATGCTCGCGCGTGTATATTCAACGGGTCGCAGGGTTACAATTCTGACGTTTAGAAAGTAACTGAGTGGTGTATAGTGGGTCTTGTGTTTGTGTGTATGGTATGATATTATACGACGGCTGCTTCTGCCATGCTTGATCCCAGTACAAAATCCACAGCACCAACGCCAATTGCTATACACTATCTGCCTTTCTTTATTCACTCAGTCTCTCGATATCACTCATTCAGTCTCGTTCATTTTATTTCTCCTCGTATACATTTATTTTATCGCTTATTCTTACTTATCGCCGTATACCAGGGCCGCATGCAATCCACATGTATTATTATTTCGCTTCATTGCATTATATGGCAATGTCATTGATGGAAATGTTCAATTCAATGAAAACAAAAAAAATAATGATTCAAAAAAAAAAAAGAAAGAAAAAACGAGTATATTAATAAAGTATTAACAATAACAACAACAAAAAAAAAAAGAAAATGAAATGAAACGGCAGTAAAAGCAGCAGCCCAGCAATGGCAAAGAACTAATTATTTAAAATTGATTCAAGAGTGAAATGGATCGTGATGCGAAACGAGCCTTGTAATGTTCCAAATTACTTCAAGATGGATGATGATGACCTCAAGACATGCTATATGTAAAACTGGTTTTATAATACATATCCATATGTATATGTAATTAATGATAAAATGAATGAGGAGCACAACACATAAATGTGTATCTAAAAATAACCATACCACACACACACACACACACACACATATATATATATATATATAACACTATCAATTATTCCAAAATTAAATATACACTAATTCCATAGTGTCTCATTGGCATGAAAGTGTATGTATATATCCATACACTTTGATGCAAATCCTCAACTAATTTACATTAAATAATTCACGGGTGCACAAGGTTAAATAGTAAGAGATTTGATTAACAAAGTTGGAGCGTTCCGTTCGTTCCACACTCGAGCCATATGTAAACCCACTCTTGCAATATCTCGTCTATTAAATGCATCGACTGTATAAAAGCAATGATTTCCCCTTGTTTATTCTACATTGCATAATATATATATATATATATATACATGACTTGCTCGCGCATCAAGTTGACCACCTCAAACATGTGTCGCAAATGTCCACATTGATATATAAACAAAACAAGGCTGTACCTAGATTTATTTACAAAAGTATTGGACACGAGGTCTTAATATGATTATATGGTAAACGTTACTAAAGCGCTGTTTTGCGTGTCATTATGCACTGTACAATTCAAATGAATAATATCGCATCGATTACATCAATATAGATGTATACATGTATTATGTATATGCAACTCAAATCAAATAATTGCATTGAGTGAACAATGAGGATGGACGTGTGCGGTTCAGCTTGACATGGGAATTCCAAATTGGAAATAGACGTGTCGAATTTGAATTAGCAATCTATTCATACTCAACCTATTAGCGCCCAACTATTGAAAAATTAAAAAAAAAAGTTTATACTTTTTTTTACAAAATATTTTTAATTAGAGTAAAATAATATAAAAATACAAAAATTCCAATTTTTCTATATTTAAATTATGAAATTATACCTAACGACTGGCTGAATTATTTCGAAAATATAAATTACATAAGAACCAGAAAAAAAAAAAATTATTTTTGTAATGTCCTATAAATAGGACGCTGGCCTTTAATAGATTAAATCAAATCAATTTCAATTGATTTTACTGAATAATAAATAATATATTGTTGAAAGTGATAATATATCTCAATGAATTTGTCATAAGTTTTTAGGTGATAATAGTAGAGATGTCTGTAATACATCAAATCAATGGATAAATTTGAGACTGGATAATGGATCATTGGCATGTGTGTGAGTGTGTAACTATATAATGCGTGGAAACATAAGAAATATGTGGTCTTACCAATCATGAGTAATGAGACAGCGATGTGGTCGCGACCGGTTGCCCTGAGGGCACCCAGTAGGGCTCCCGCTGCTGCACATACAAGACCCACAATGCCAACACCAAGAATGGACCAGCGAACGGGAGGTGAACCAAGTCCGCAACATTGCTTCGGTACTGCGTCCCTGCAACAAGAAATATACGAGACTTGAGTATAGAGCAGTGACCCACTGACACAGACTTCACGTTTATCGTTATGTTGGTGGCGTCGTGGTTGTTGCATGGCTCTTTGTCGCTATTCATCGTCTTCATCATCTCCTCTTCAACACCATAATAATACAATGCAACAACAAAATATCAAACAGCAATATCATTTATCTCACTCTGCCCCTTTATTTTTCTATAATTTTTCGTATGTTACCCGTCTAAAGAAAAATAACAAAAAAAAAAAAAAACAAAGAGAGAGGAAGTAAGAAGGAAGCCATGAAGAAATTGATCGTGGTATATATATATGTATATATATATATATAAAGTGATGTTTTAGAGAAATTTAACAAAACAGATAAAAACGCGTTCACGATAATGACGAACGGAATAGAAAGTGCAGTGCTCTCCCAGGCTTCATGATGCCGTGTGTTTCCGCATTATATACTGGGTATATATAAATGTATATATATATATGTGTGTGTGTATGCATATATGCATGTATCTAGTTGGGACGTGATCCACTGTGATCAAACGAGGAAATTAAATGTGAGCGACTGTATGTGACGCAAGTGAAAATATATAAGTAGACCAATACAGGGAATATACATTTGATATAATAAGTCGTTTATATATAGAAATACAATTTTATAAAAGGTATTCTTTTGGTGGATTTTATTTTGCTTATTCAGCAGAAATTGAGTGAGAGAATAGTGAAATAAACAATGAACGATGCCAAAGTGATTGAAGCGAAAATATTGAACTCTCCACTAGACCGATATAAACCGGCTACATTTGGCAAAACGCTTCACTAAATTATCGATTTTCCATAAAGGAAATATAACCTGACTTCTCGCTTGAAATTGGCAACGTTTAACGGGCCAATCGAATAGTGAACTTTTGCACAAATGTCATCACCGGTTGAAGGGAGAGTTTCGAGAAATAGGCAGTGAATAAAGTCTACATTTTTCGAATTAACACACTATTGATTTTATTTCACTGTAAAAAGAGATAACCGTTCATTCACTTTCGCTATAAAAAATCTGTTTTATTCATTATTATTATTATTATCATTATTATTATTTTTTTGATTCCTCCCAACGCTTTCTTTCACACCGGAAACGATTTGGAGATATCCTTTTTTTGTTTTTTTTTTGTTTTTTTCTATTTCTTCACCGCAATGTAATTCTCCAAATCGTGGGCAATGGCCACGAGATCGATACGGGCCATGTGTCACAAGGACCACGCGTGTATATACATATAAAAGGGGGAGATTCGAATGATTCACAGTAATATAAAGCTCATACCCATGGTATTAATGCTACGTGCCCGAACAGGGGGATACGAAAACGTATATACATATATATATATATGTGTGTGTGTGTGTGTATGTGTATTATATACCCGCCACACCCCTCTCAACTTTTGGCTCATCCAAGCGTGACTATCCAACTATATTTTTCGTTGTACTACGAAACAGTATACTCATATAATTCAACGTGATATCTAACTATACGAAAATTTATAGCTGATAAATTTTTCGCCAATGCCAACCGCAAAATATCCATATTGATTTATATCAATGTACGTATGAAGAGTGAAAAAATGAAAGATAAAAAAAAGCATATGATGCCTCAAGATACAGTCGTTTATTGTAGTGGAAATAGAAGAAGAAAAAAAAAGAAAACGCGAGAGTAAGAAAAATAAAGTGGAAGAAGTGAAGGGCGTCTATACCACTCTGATGCTCATTACCAGAAAATACTCGTAGCAATCCAGTGATACGTGGGAGAATTCTAACTAATACAAAATCTAAACAAAGATCGTATAATTATAATTTACCATAGAATTTCTCTCGTTTGCTTTGTTTGTTTATAAGTATACAATACAATTTCAGATGGGTCGTTGTAAAAATTCAACAGTCTCTTATTCTCCAACTACATTGGCTGCATACACACATTTAAGCGTGCATAAGTGCGTATATACGCGCGCGAGAATATTTGTATGTGTATGTGTGTCGTAACGTCAACGGAAGACGCGGAGGACACGCCACGCTCGTTAGTGCATTGCGCGTAAAAAAGAACGTCTACACAATTAGTTTCCCCACAGAAATATTTTCTACATTGCCGCATACATGCATATATATACATATATTTATGACACGCGCGCACATTTTATAATTCATTCATTGACAAGCCACGCGTGTCAGAAATGATCGAAATCATAAAGTCTAAGTTCATTGTCTTGAACGCGAGGCTGACTGGTTAACATTTATATATATATATATATATATATATATATATTCATGTATATACCGTCGACTCATCGTCTCATTTCCGGATGTGGAATTTTCTCATATAAACGCGATCGTGATGGCGTTCTCGCTTCTTATACGCCAGACAAAGTACGAAACCCAACCCAATCGCTAACACAGGAAGAATAAAATATCCACATTCATCACCCACCTGACGTACAGTGAAATTAATAAAAAGAAAAATACGAAATAAAAGAGGGGAAAAAAATAATAAAAGTAATAAAGAAATTAACGCACGTGTAAAAAGCGAAAAAAAAAAAAACCCAGGCCAAGGTCTTTCATTGTCCTTACAATACCAGCAAGTCAATAGAGCGATTGCCTCATAGCCATTGCCTTGTTCATTCTATCTTATTTTTTTCATTTTTTTTTTTTTTTTTTTTTCCGTCACTCTTTTTTGTTTGCAACAAATGACAATGCGTCGTGTCACACAAATTTAATATCAAGTAGAAAAACACACTTGTGTGTGAAACAAACCTGCCAAACGCAGAGACACTGGCTGGTACAGGAAATGGTAGACCAAGACTGAGACCTCTCAGGCCCAAATGTGGTGGTGGTGGATGTAAAAAACCACCCACAGACGGCACTAATGGCATCCCCGGTGCATTACCAACACCACCAGTATTTTGTACACAAGCAGGACCGCCAGGATAACTTGGTGGCATTGAACAACTTCTCATAGCACGTCGATGATGTCGTCGTACTCTACGTTCACGTCTACGTGCGTCACGTAAATCCTCACTTGCATTTGGATTAATTCGTTCAATAGCACGTGGGCCACTGTCAGTCTGTGCCTCAGTTGATGTGAAACAACGCGATCCTGTATCATGAACATTTTCAGTTCTCGTGTCCTGTACAATTTCTGCCGTTGATGGTTCAACTTGACAATTGTCCACTGCCAATGATGATGATGTTGTTGTTGTTGTTGTTGTTGTTGTTGTTGGAACATTTCCATCAACAGTCACAACGCTCACCGGTCTCGGGGCGTTCTCTGATAGCGCCCCGGCCATTGTACGGCACTGAACATCAGTATCCACGGCAACGTTGCTCCCTCTTGGTCCGTATCTTCCCCTTTTTCACCTCGTCACCACCGCAACCAATAGACCCCCACTCAATCTCCTTGTTGCATTCGTCTGTTTAAATGTATATAGGCCTTTTTCTCTCTATACACTGCCCCCTAGTACATCGTGTCTCGCATTTCTCTCCCTTTTCTTCTTTCTCTTCTATTCTGTTCCTTCATTCACACACACCCAAGCACAACATCCAAGCAATCGCGTCCCTTTTAACTTCAATCGAACCACTGTGGCACGTTTCTCTTTCACTCGCACCAAAACCCTGCTCTGCTTCCTCGCCTCTCTCTCACTCTATTGGTATACGTGCGTCTCCTTCTTTGTTCAAAGAATCGCACGCGCACACGAGGTGGAGGATGGAGATGGTTTGAAGCAGCCAAAGACGCCTCTTTTGATCGTATATCTCTCGCTGAGTTTAAAGTGAGAGCAAAACGTAGACACACTGCTACACGCTCCAATGATCTCTCTTGCTCTCTCTTCGTCTGTGTCACTTGTAGAAGAATAATATTCGCTTCTCTCATTTATGCCCTTCAACACTGAAGGAAATCGAGTTAATGTATAGATACAGAGAGAGAGAGACAGAGTGAGAAAAAGAGAGAGAGAGAAGTTAAAACTGGTTGGATCTTTGTTTCTTCTATTATTTAAAGTATCATTCTCCCATGACAATAAATCGACCGTTTCACGATTTCTCTATTATCTCCTTTATTTTCCTTTATTATTATTTTTTTTTATCCTCCTTAACGGCGAGTATAAATATTTCCATTAACACTCAACTGTTTCATAAAATAATTTGCGTTGGTATGTTACTGTGCATAACTCTTTTGTTCGCAAAACAATATATATATATATATAACAAGCCCAGTTGTTTCTTATATTCTTCTATGATGTCGTGTGTAGCCGTTACCACTGTGCCCCCTTGATGAAAGCACCGTTTCAGCTCTGGTTAACCGGTCACGTATGCCCGGTCTGAAAATGAAAAGTGTACAATTTATTTCACATCGAACACGACAGAAGTGAGAGAATGAGCGAGAGAGGGCGAGAGGGGGGGGGGGGGAGGAAAGAGGGAAAGAGAGAGAAAATTTAAGATTAAAAATAAGATATCGCTACAACAACATCAATTGTAAATGAACAAAATGAAACTTCAATTTATAAATGAAATCGCGTGGCGCGTAGACGTTCCATCGCACTTTTGCAATAGCATTACATATATATATATATATATATATGTATATGGTATAGATACCCAGAGCATTCTCATCTCAAATGCAATTAAAGTCTGCACTAGGTCGATCGATATATACCCTCCTGCGCGCAAATAGCATTCCACCAGTCAGATATATTACGCGTCTTAAACACATGATTACATTTTCTATTCCATTACTTTCATACACTTTGCCAAATCCAATATTTATTTCATCCTTCACTTTACTCTGAATAACATATATATATATATATAAATGTATAGACAAACATCTGCTATGTATTTATTTTTATAGATATTATTACGATGTGCCATGATTTTTAAAATAGCAAAAGAGAAACGAGTTAACTGTACGGTAGCGTTTATATGTTGAAGATTGCCGCGTCGCATTTTGTGGCTGACCGTTTTGACAAACGGTACTATTTTGTACTAACGTCAACTTACGACTGTATAATGGTATTTGTTGTGACCGTGACCAAAAGAAAATAAAATGAAACTTGATGAATTGTCCCACGTGACTTGATAATCTTATTAATCAAAACACTCATTTCCCTTTACCTATTTATTGCCAATTCCCTATTTCAATTTCCAATCAATTATTGTAAGATTAAAGTAACAAATAGACGCAAACAAACTGTGAAATACAATTTAAATATATCCAATTGTTGAATATAGATGAATAAAATTAATAATAACAATGTATATATATATATATATATATATATATATATATATAAATATGAGATAAAAAATTGTTGATGGAGTTTATTGCCTTGTGGAATTCACATGCTATTGTCATTCCAATCGATCAATTGCATTGTATTAATATTGCACCATGCGTTCGCACTCGTTGTCAAGAAATATAATAGGACAGTTTGTGCATTAGTTTTGACCTCGACCCAATGTCCAATCCGCGCGCGCGTCACAAATTCACTGGCACATATGCAGATTATATGGTCAATTGTATTTGTCGTACACACACGCACATATATATATATATATATATACATATATATTAATATTAACAATATAAAGCTACCTAGTGTCCAAAAGCTGAATAATATCGTGAGAGAAGAAAAACATACAAATGCATGACACACATTTTAAATAAACCATAAAAAAAGAAAAAATAAAAAAGATAACGTGTTCATGTGAAAATTGTTACAATAAAACAGCGACATATGCAATATTTTATATATCCAATATCCAATTAAAAATCCAACACATGTAAATAAATTGATTAAACGGCAATTCGTGAGTAGATAAAATATAGAAATGGAATGAAAGAGACCAAGAGAATAAAAAACATGGAAAAATTTAACAGAACACACACACACACGCACGAG